>KV019820.1:210136-236279 GCA_001598015.1 Dorcoceras hygrometricum | reverse complement strand
ACTCAGCTCAATGTGTTGAGCACGAGAAGAGGATTTTGGGGAGTGCGACTTCCTAAAAGTCAACTCGGGTCAAATCGAGATTTCCCGAGGTTGAGGTGCAAAACGGTCATTTTGCACTGGGGTTCTGAAAAATGGTTTTTCAGATCATAGTATTAAGTTTTGGAAACTGAGTCGATCCGTCAGATCTGATCGGAGATCGGAGTTACGATGAAGTCTCGGTGATGGGGATGAACCGAATGTTCATCCGTTGGACCCGGGCCCGTTGGGCCGGATCCAAACCCTTCACCAAGTCTATTTAATATAGACTTAGACCTCAAACATAACTCATGCACTAAACCCTAACCCTAATCTCATAGGCCGCCGCCCCTCCTCTCCTCTCTAGCCGCCGCCGCCGCCGCCCGCCGTTTCCGACCAATTCGATGAGGAGAATCCGTTCGTTCTGATCTCGTCAGTCCTTCTAGTGCAGGCTGACGAAGGAGTCTCATTTCTGGTCGTGGACCGGATTGGCGATTTCTACCGCAATCTACCGAGAAGAGCCGACGTTATTGTAACTACGGTTGGAGCCAGGCACAAGTGCCAGCAAGGTAGTGGTTTTGAAAACCCTATGAATGACGATATTTGTATTGTTGTTGTTTCGTATTGATCGTCTCCCGGCTGTATATTCTATGTTCTTCCGCTGCCTCGCCGGGGGGCGGATCCGGATCCCCAACACTTGTCGCGATACCCTAGTTACTGTTCACATTAACCTTCTTCATTTGAATTGCCGTCGGTAGATAGCTTCGACGAGAGCGAGAGTGGTAGCGTTGGACTCCTCTTGCAAAGGCGTTTCGTCTCATACCCTTTTCGTAGGCAACGGAGGAGTTGGAAGAGGATCGCAGATACATATCCCTTGTGTAGTCTGTTAGCATAAGCATCGGATTTCGCATCCTATCCTAGCTTGTTGGGGTAAGTAAAGATTCTGCCTTTAAGCTTTGTTAGAGCTTTTAGTGGTGATATAAAGGTAGAATTGGCGCTGGTGGAATCGTAGCTCCCAGCTATTGTGTTTTTGAATTATAGTCCTTGATCAATTGCTTGTATTGGCTTAGAAGGTGGTGGGTCTGCGTGGCTAGGACTGCCATTGTGGCAATCTGCATGTGCTAGGTATGATTCAGAAGTTAAGGTATGGATGTTGAGCTTTGTTACAGCTACTGGGTGAGCGTAGATTATATGCTTTGCTGTGTATGCTCCTTGCTGATATTATTGTGCATGCTTGTAATATCAGATGTTGCATTCGCATCATGCATATTCTCCTATTGAGATCTGTTTTTGCTAGCTATGCCTTGTATTCGATCTGAGTGTACCAAGGTGGTGGGTCTGCGTGGCTAGGACTGCCATTGTGGCAATCTGCATGTGCTAGGTATGATTCAGAAGTTAAGGTATGGATGTTGAGCTTTGTTACAGCTACTGGGTGAGCGTAGATTATATGCTTTGCTGTGTATGCTCCTTGCTGATATTATTGTGCATGCTTGTAATATCAGATGTTGCATTCGCATACATGCATATTCTCCTATTGAGATCTGTTTTGCTAGCTATGCCTTGTATTCGATCTGAGTGTACCAGGATGCTGGGCTTAAGGACGAGCGGGTAACTCCCGTATACCTTAAAGCTGGAGGCGCGCGGGTAACTCCCGTCCCTCAATCTCCCTGCTGGGACTTTAGCCGCTATGGGCGGAGTGGGTAGCTCCCACATCTCATGGTTGGGCAACAGCAGGTTGAGCTATTGTTGCATCTGGTGAAGTATACGTGAGACGAGTGGGTAGCTCCCATATACTCAGTATACATTTTGGGACTAATGTCCTTCAGTTGTCCCGCTCCAGCTGTTGAGTTGTGTTATCCAGCTGTCAAGTTGTTGTTTGAGATCTCTCAGCTTTCAGCTTTTGGTTATACTTCGATCTCCTGCATAGCATTTGCATGTTTAACTACTGCTTTCTGTTTGCTGTATTGTCGCTCTCCGTACTGGGGTTTGACCCTGAGGTCCATCTGGAGCCGTGTGTTGTTGCCTGCTGGTTGTACAGGTTTTCCATGATTCACAGTTGGGCGTCGCTTTGATCCAGCTGGTGGTGCCCCAGGTGGTGGATAGAGTGTCCCAGTTAGCGTATAGCATATTATGTACTAGTGCTGTCAGCCGGGGAATGCCCTGTGCTTTAGTTTTAATTCAGCTATAGTGCTGTCAGCTTTTTTATTGTTGCTAGTATTTGTATTGCTGTACTTTTGTATTTCGAAATGTAAACTGGGATTATTTTAAGTATTGTGTTATTTTAAATTATCTATTTTAACCGTCAGGCCAAGCGAAAAATTTTAAGCCACTTTTTATTTCTTCCACTATGTTTTTGCGTGGTTTAACTCTGAGTTGTGCACGAGGCCTGACATTTTTGGTATCAGAGCTTAAGCTGGGATAAGCTCGATTTTGTTTGATCACACTTGAGTCTAGGCACAGTGTTGTGTGTTTTTTGTGCATGACTATGTGATCTATGTGCTGCATATTTTTATGTGCTGTATCTGTTCTGTTTGATCTTATCATGTTAGTGTCTTCTTAGATGCCGCCTAGACTTAGGGGTAGAGGTAGATGAGAGTTTCAGGAAGAGTCTGGAGGTCAGAACGAGGATCAGCGCAGTTTTCCCTCTCGTGAGCATGATAGACAGGGTGAAGAAGAGGTTGACGAGTTGGCAGCCCGCATGGATAGCATGGAACTGGTGATGGCGTATGAGTCCTCGGGTTTCCAATGGGGATGAGTCTAGTGATGAGCATGATAGACAGGGTGAAGAGAGGTTGACGAGTTGGCAGCCCGCATGGATAGCATGGAACTGGTGATGGCGTATGAGTCCTCGGGTTTCCAATGGGGATGAGTCTAGTGAGGATGCTGACTCTTAGTTGCAGCATATCATGGGTCTATTCAACCGTGTGCAGTATGATGATGAGCTCAAGTTGAGCTTAGCTACCTTCCAGCTGAGGAAAGGTGCGGAGCGTTGGTGGAGATGCGCTTCGAGGACTTTGGAAAAGAGACTGGTGTGGGGATTTCGTGGGACAGTTTCTGTGTTGCTTTCCGTCAGAAGTATGTCCCGGAGTCCTACGTGAACGCTCGTGAGCGTGAGTTTGATAACTTGGAGCAGGGTTCCATGTCTGCTAGAGAGTATGCCCGTAGGTTTTCTTCCCTTCTTGCGTATGTGCCGCATGTTGCTGGCCGAGAGAGAGCGAAGAGGACTAAGTTTCTTGAAGGGCTGAATGAGGAGCTGTATACCTTGGTTTTGTCGAGTAAACCGAAGAGCTATGCAGAGGCTGTGGATAGCGCGATTGATATCGAGGAGGGTTTGAGGAACCGTCGGTCTCGTAGGCCGCAGGTGGGGCAGAGTAGTCGTCCAGTGGTTCAGGGACCGCAGCCTTCCCAGTCATCCCAATCGTCTCAGCCTTCCCCGCAGCAGCAGTTAGCTCAGCAGTCGAGACGCCAGAGGTTTAGGCCTTGTGGCCACCAGTTCAAGAAGAAAGGAGGTTCTAGTTCTTCTGGTACTGGTAGTTCTAGCAGCAGTGGCTCCAAGGTGGAGTATTGTGGATTTTGTGGTGGCAGGCACCCTTCGACGCAGTGCACTGGGGTGCAAGGATCGTGTAACGTTTGTGTGCAGTATGGGCACTTTGCGAGAGTGTGTCCATTATCTGGATCTCAGCAAGCTGCAACACCACCGCAGGGACGTGGTGGACCATCTAGGGGTCGTGGTTTTCAGCAGCATCAGAAGCAGCGATTGGGAGAGACTCAGTATAGGCCGTTTCAACAGCCTGGTCCGTTGCGTTTCGGACAGTCTTCCCAGTAGCATTCGCTTTCCCCCAGCAAGCCCAAGTGAATGCCATTACTAGGGAGCAGGCGGAGGGCACGCCGAGCGGGGTGATTTCAGGTACTTTCTTTGTTTTCGATTATCCTATGCGTGTGTTGTTTGACACCGGTGCATCACATTCGTTTATTGCTGATGCTTTTGTGATTGAGCATGGTCTGTGTACCACTATGTTGCGCGATGTTGTTTCTATCGCAACTCCCGCTGGCGCGAGCCTACTCTCCCAAGAAGTTGTTTTGGACGGCATTCTTAGGTTCGGCGAGAACGTTTTAGTGGCGAACCTGATCAGGTTAGTTTTGTGGGATTTCGACTGTATCGTAGGAATGGACGTTCTGTCTAGTTATAGGGCCTCTGTGGATTGCTTCCATGGGATCGTGCGTTTTAGGCCTCAGTTTGGCGAGAAGTGGAACTTCTACGGCCACGATTATCAGTCGAAGATTTCGTTGATCTCAGCGATGGAGATGTTTAGCCTGCTGTCAGTAGAGAACGTTGGTTTTATGATTTATGCGATGGATGCATCTTCTTCTTCGCTTGTGCAGCTTAGTGACGTTCCAGTGGCGCGTCATTTTGTCGATGTATTTCCGGAGGAGATTCCTGGTTTTCCTCCGAGGAGGGAAATTGACTTCAGCATTGAGTTGGTGCCTGGCACAGCTCCGATTTCTCGTGCACCGTATCGCTTAGCGCCTGCTAAGTTGAGAGAGCTCAAGGTGCAGCTGGATGAATTGCTGGAGAAAGGTTTTATTAGGCCTAGCATGTCGCCATGGGGAGCGCCTATCTTGTTTGTCAAGAAGAAGGATGGCACAATGAGGATGTGCATCGATTTCCGCCAGCTGAATAAGGCTACTGTTAAGAATAAGTACTCGTTGCCTAGGATCGATGACTTGTTCGATCAGCTGCAAGGCTCGGCTGTGTATTCGAAGATCGATCTGCCTTCGGGGTACCATCAGCTGAGGATAAGAGATCAAGATGTTGCGAAGGCTGCTTTTCATACTAGGTACGGGCATTTCGAGTTTCTGGTTATGCCTTTTGGATTGACGAATGCCCCACCAGTTTTCATGGATTTGATGAATAGGGTCTTTCAAGAGTTCATCGATCAGTTTGTGATAGTGTTCATAGATGACATCTTGGTGTATTCGAACACTCCTTTGGAGCACAAGGAGCATTTGAGAGTTGTTCTTCAGACGCTTAGAGACTCGCAGTTGTACGCTAAGTTTTCTAAGTGCGAGTTTTGGCTGGATCGTGTGGTGTTTTTGGGTCATGTAATTTCAGCAGAGGGGATTTCAGTTGATCCCAGTAAGGTAGAAGCTGTTGTCAGTTGGGAACGCCCCAAGAGTGTGACGGAGGTTCGTAGTTTCTTGGGTCTGGCTGGCTATTATCGTCGTTTTATCGGAGGATTTTCTAGCATAGCTAAGCCAATGACACAGTTGATGGATTGGACTGTGTGTTGATGCAGCATGGTCGAGTAATTTCTTATGCTTCACGGCAGCTGAAACCTCATGAGACTCGATACCCAGTTCATGATTTGGAGCTAGCAGCTGTAGTCTTTGCATTGAAGATTTGGCGTCATTATTTTTATGGCGAGCAATTTGTGGTGTATTCAGACCACAAGAGCCTTCAGTATTTGTTTTCGCAACCAGATCTGAATATGAGACAGCGTAGATGGATGGAGCTGCTTAAGGATTTTGAATGTGAGATCCAATACCAGCCTGGGAAAGTGAATGTAGTTGCTGATGCATTGAGCAGAAAGGCTCAAGGAGCGATGCTTGCATCGTTGTATTCTTTTAAGGACCGTGAGCATCTTAGCACTACTGGTTGGCGGTTTTACCCAGCTGAGGATTATGTTGTGGTTTCTTCTTTTCAAGTTGAGCCACAGGTTGTTGCGAGCATTAGAGCTGCTCAAAGGACAGATCCTTCCATCCATGAGCTAAAGCTGAAGGTGAGAGCTGGTCAGCTTGAGGACTATTCTGTTTCGACTGATGGTTGTTTGAGGTTCCGTGGCTGGCTGGTTGTGCCAAACCTCATAGATTTGAAGGAACAGATTTTGAGAGAAGCGCACTACAGTAGATACAGTGTTCATCCTGGCGTGAGGAAGATGTACCAAGCGCTGAAGCCTCACTTCTGGTGGGCTGGACTGAAGAGTGATGTTGCTGATTTTGTGGCCAAGTGTCTGAACTGTCAGCAAGTTAAGGCTGAAAGGATGAGACCTGGTGGTCTATTGCAGAGCCTGCAAGTGCCCCAATGGAATTGGGAGCACATAGCGATAGATTTTGTGACGCATCTGCCTCGTTCCAGCAGAGGGTGCGATGCTGTTTGGGTAGTCGTAGACAGATTATCGAAGTCTACGCACTTCATTCCCTATGGTATGACGTTTTCATTGAATAAAATGGCAAAGCTGTGCATAGATTTTGTAGTACGTTTCCATGGTGTGCCTGTTTTGATTGTTTCAGACAGAGATCTGAGGTTTACTTCCAGGTTTTGGAAGAGTTTGCAAGCAGCTTTAGGTACCAGGTTGGCTATGAGTACAACGCACACCCCCAGAAAGATGGCCAATCTGAGCGAATTATCCAGATTTTGGAGGATATGTTACGAGCTGTTGTGATGGACTTCGGTGGTAGCTAGCAGGATTCGTTATCCTTGGTGGAATTTTCGTATAATAACAGCTATCAAGTATCGATTGACATGGCACTGTTTGAGGCGTTGTATGGCAGGAAGTGCAGATCGCCTGTGTGTTGGGAAGAAGTGGGGGAGAAGCAGCTGTCTTCTCCAGAGTTTGTGCAGCAGATGATAGATCATGTGGATCTAATCCGTCAACGTATGAAATCTGCACAAGATCGCCAAGCCAGCTATGCGAATAAGAGGCATAGGCCTTTAGAGTTTCAGGTTGGTGATCGTGTTTTCCTTAAGGTTTCCCCTTTCCGTAGTGTGATGCGATTTTGTCTGAAGGGTAAGTTAGCTCCTCGTTATGTTGGTCCTTATGAGATCTTAGAGAGGATTTGCCCTTTAGCTTATCGGCTGTTGTTGCCAGCAGAATTGTATTCTCTACATGATGTATTTCATGTTTCCATGTTGAGGAAGTATGAGCCAGATCCGTCTCATGTGTTGGGAACAGACGAGGTAGAGCTTGATCAGACTTTGAGTTACATTGAATATCCCTTGCAGATCTTGGATAGGAAGGAGAAACAATTGAGAAATAAAACCATTCCGTTGGTGATGGTTCAGTGGAGCAAGCATGGTAGAGAGGAAGCTACTTGGGAACTGGATGAGAAGATGCAGTATTAGTGGCCGCATCTGTTTGAGTATATGTTGCTTTTGTTCCAGTAGTTGGTTGCTTGTGTTTCTTTCCCCAGTTATCTTGAACTCTTGTTTTGGGTGTTGATTGATTTCGAGGACGAAATCCTGTTTTAGTGGGGGAGAGATGTGAGACCCGAAAGCTGATGAGATTAATTGCGTTAATTAATCGGGTTTTGTTGAGATCAGTTTTGAGTCGATATGCTTAGGGAAGCTAGCGGGTTTTGAGTTCATAGATCAGTAGGTAGCGCGAATTATCGCTAGATGATGGCGTTCAGCAGTGGTGACGTCAGCAGCTGTCGTTGAGTGGTTGTATTCAGCAGTTGTAGAGAGATCAGCAGTCGCTGAGCAGTAGAGAGTGCGCTAGCGTGTTTCAGCAGTGAGTGGTTCTAAGTCGTCGTTTGGATTAGTTGGAACGACAGCATTTTGGTGTAGCTCTAGAACTCAGCTGTTGGGTTGAGCGTGTATCCAACTGCTGATTGAGGGATCAGCTGTTGGTGTGTCGATCAGCAGTAGGCAGCAGGTGACGTGTCCCTCTGCGATGTCGTTTGATTTAGTTGAGCGTGGTATCGACATAAGGAATTAGCTGCGGAGAGATTCAGCTGTTGGTTGGAATATCAGCAGTGATAGCTGAAGTTGTCGGTGGATCTGTTTGCTAGTTAGTAAGTTGTGACTATAAATAGAGGACTTGGTCCTTGCGTTCAATTATTGTTTCCCCGACACTTAGAAATATTTCCCGTGAACCTTATCTTGTCGCGATACCCTAGTTACTGTTCTCAGTAACCTTCTTCGTTCGAAATTGCCGTCGGTAGATAGCTCCGACGAGAGCGAGAGTGGTAGCGTTGGACTCCTCTTGCTAAGGCGTATCGTCTCATACCCTTTTCGTAGGCAGCGGAGGAGTTGGAAGAGGATCGCAGATACTTATCCCTTGTGTAGTCTGTTAGCATAAGATTCGGATTTCGCATCCTATCCTAGCTTGTTGGGGTAAGTAAATATTCTGCCTTTAAGCTTTGTTAGAGCTTTTAGTGGTGATAGAAAGGTAGAATTGGCGTTGGTGGAGTCGTAGCTCCCAGCTGTTGTGTTTCTGAATTATAGTCCTTGAGCAATTGCTTGTATTGGCTTAGCAGATGGTGGATCTGCGTGGCTAGGACTGCCATTGTGGCAATCTGCATGTGCTAGGTATAATTCAGAAGTTAAGGAACGGATTTTGAGCTTTGTTACAGCTACTGGGTGAGCGTAGATTATTTGCTTTGCTGTGTATGCTCCTTGCTGTTATTATTGTCCATGTTTGTAATATCAGCTGTTGAATTCGCATACACGCATATTTTCCTGTTGAGATCTATTTTGCTAGCTATGCCTTGTATTCGATCAGAGTGTACCAGGATGCTGGGCTTAAGGACGAGCGGGTAACTCCCGTATACCTTAAAGCTGGAGGCGCGCGGGTAACTCTCGTCCCTCAATCTCCCTGCTGGGACTTTTAGCCGCTATGGGCGGAGTGGATAGCTCCCACACCTCATGAGTGGGCAACAGCAGGTTGAGCTATTGTTGCATCTGGTGCAGTATACGTGAGACGAGTGGGTAGCTCACAAATACTCAGTATACATTCTGGGACTACTGTCCTTCAGTTGTCCCGCTCCAGCTGTTGAGTTGTGTTATCCAGCTGTCGAGTTGTTGTTTGAGATCTCTCAGCTTTCAGCTTTTGGTTATACTTCGATCTCCTGCATAGCATTTGCATGTTTATCTATTGCTTTCTGTTTGCTGTATTGTCTCTCTCCATACTGGGGTTTGACCCCGAGGTCCCTCTGGGGCTGTGTGTGTTGCCTGCTGGTTGTATAGGTTTTCCAGGATTCACAGTTGGGCGTGGCTTTGTTCCAGCTGGTGGTGCCCCAGGTGGTGGATAGAGTGTCCCAGTTAGCGTATATCATATTATGTACTAGTGTTGTCAGCCGGGGAATGCCCTGTGCTTTAGTTTTAATTCAGTTGTAGTGTTGTCAGCTTTTGTATTGTTTCTAGTATTTGTATTGTTGTACTGTTGTATTTCAAAATGTAAACTGGGATTATTTTAAGTATTGTGTTATTTTAAATTATCTGTTTTAACCGTCAGGACAAGCGAAAAAATTTAAGCCACTTTTTATTGCTTCCGCTATGTTTTTGCGTGGTTTAACTCTGAGTTGTGCACGAGGCCTGACACTCTTGGTCTGTTTGGGTCTCACAATCCATACGCCCTTCGTGTTCCTCAGCATTGAAATCAGTACCATCAACCCGTTCTTCTTGCTCAGGAGTTGTCCCCACATGCCCTTCTTCGCCACCAGCAATGAATTCATCACCAGCTCGTGTCTCCAATGCTGGAGTATTCTCCGTATCTGCTTCGGGTCCACCAGCTGCAGAGGCCCTCTCACCCCCAACTGGTATGTCAAAGATGGGATTGGGTTGGGACTCTGCTTGATCATTAACGATGGGCGACACCTTCTTGGATCTCTTGTTCCAGTGCTTCCTCGTGATACGCATCGGCGGAACGGATACAGTAGCCTCTGAGTCAGATGACTCTACTACTTGCTTGCGCTTTGCGCGACGATTTTTCAATCTCGCGAGCGGGCACGAATCTTCGTCTGAGCTGGTACCAGACTTAGACTTCATAGGAGCAACTTGGCTCCCAGCCTCCATTGGCTGCTGTACAGCCACCTTCTAACCTTCTCTTTCTTATTTTTGACTTCTCCACAGCCGCCTTTGCTACCTTCTTCTTCTCCACGGGCTTGGTCATATGCGAATGCCCACCCTCATTTCCACTTGTTGTATCCTCTGTCTGTCTGCTGGACTCACCAGCTGGTCTAACATCCACATTCTTCTTGATGTAAGTGTGCACCTATTTGTTGGTAAACACTTTTTGAGGTGCAACTTGACAGACTCCCCGAGGTCCGCCTTAACCAAATGTTTCAACAAAACACTTAGCTGAACTGCGAAGCCTTGTGACTGACGATTGGGGTTGTTCACCATAGCCACCAACACTTGGAACAAAACCTGCGCCCAGTTTACTTTCAACCTAGCAGTAATAGCAACCATCAGATCAAAATTCTTGCTGGTTACCATGTCAAACGATCCTTCCTTTGCACACAGCGTGAAATGAACCAGACTCAAAAAAAAATTTTTTGTTTTTTTGAAACATGTGCGGAAGCATAAACTTAAAGTATGGCTCGTTCCTTTCTAAAATATTTCTGAATCATTTTCTCAACACACTTTAAGCATAAATAAAGGAATAATTAAAAACGTTAAAAACATCCAATATCTTAAAATTATCGAGTAAAAGAATATTGAAAGCCAACATGTTTAAAAACCAGTATCTAAAACTGTAACATGACAAAACTGAACCAAAAAGGCGGTCACGAGGTATTGCTGCAACGGGCGCTCAGAGGTCCTCACCGCCAGTCGGAACATACTCATCGACAGGATCATCACCTGCACCATTTAAACCTAGTGATCCTAGAGGCTCAGCATGCTCTATCCTAATGCATAACAAAGTATATACTAATAAAATCGCATGCAAGCACATACCTATAATTAAAATAACGTAAAAATGAATGCGTGCATGATCTTAAAGCACTTCATCATATAATCATATCATAACATATCATGTAACATATAAGGCATGGCATATCGTAACCTGAAAAGAAAACGTATGAGTCATATCAGTGAATGTGAGCAGCGTATGACTGATCAGTCGTAATAACCAACGTACGTGGCGGTGTGGGTCACCCCGATAACACACGAGGATCCCTATATGGCACACCTCCTGAAAACTGCCACTTCACCCCACTGTTATGCGAGGATCCATAGGCCCTGAAATCTTGAAATCATTCCTAAAAACAGGGGATTCCCGGCCCGGCTACCCGGCTAACTCCCATCGTATACTTTGCTACATCACTTCAATTCCTCGGATTTTTACTTAAAAAAACATGCCTGATCATTTCATAAAATCTCATGATGCGTGAATTCTTAAAATCATGCAAATTTAAAACTTAGCCCGTTAATGTATATTTAATCATTTTCTTGAAAACGTTTACGTACATAAAATACTACATATATAATTAAA
The DNA here is from genome assembly GCA_001598015.1 of Dorcoceras hygrometricum. Taxonomy (NCBI): domain Eukaryota; kingdom Viridiplantae; phylum Streptophyta; class Magnoliopsida; order Lamiales; family Gesneriaceae; genus Dorcoceras; species Dorcoceras hygrometricum. The sequence continues at coordinate 225,045 of KV019820.1, read as the reverse complement.
TATACACTTCCGGGCTTCTACATTTTTCTACTTCGGTCAAGAATTGATTCCGGGGCCTAGCTCGCTACTTCTAGACCAAACTTCGCTCTAAACTCGGCCGATGAAACGAATGTTCACCGTTTTTTTCCATTTTTGCCTAATTTCTTAAATTTTCGATTTCTTAAAAATCACGACTAAAAGAGACTAAATAAAATCAATTTTGACTTCTAAAAATCAGTTTGGGGCTTATTAAAATCGATTTTGACTTTTAAAATCAATTTAAATCAATTTTGACCTCGAAAGCCGATTTTGACCAAAAGACCGATTTTGACCAATTAAATCCCAAAAATCGATTTTGACCTAATTAAAATCCCTAAAGCCCTTATTTAGACTAAAAACTTAAAATTAAACATAACTTAAAGTATTTAAAAAAGTTTGACTCAATTTTGACCTTCTGTCTATTTTCTTTAAAATTGGACCTATGACACATTAATTAAAATAACAGGTCCCTAAATAAAATAACTTGGACCGATATTTAAAATATTTGACTTGAGACTCAATGAACCATTCCGTTCCAATCGAACCAGCTGGTTCAATCGAACCGAACCCATTCACCAAAGAAAACCTAAACCGCGCTCCTTCCCTTCATGCGCGCCGTCGCGACCACCTCCTAGTTCTCGCGATCGTTCTCCCTGCTCCAGCCACAACTGCCGGAGCCCTTTTGAATATACCACCCCCAGGTACAGACGGTCCTAACTTGGCCGACCTTGGCTCAAACCGTGGGCTAACAGGGAGAACTGGTCGCTGCAAGTGGACGCACCAGCCATGCTGCGCGGTGCGCCACCCTTGACTCTTACGGCTTGATCCAGTTCGTTCGACCACCTAGCCACCTTCCTACCTCAATCTAGACCACCATGAGTCCCCTAGGAACCCCTAGAACCGAGCCAACACCCCTGGAAATTGCCATGACCGAAGCCTCAAGAGAAGAAAGCGTGACATGCCAAAAACCGTGAATCCCATGCATGACATATGAACATAGATGTAAAAATTCGAGGCATACACATAAAATTCATGTATAATTCTCATAAAACAGGTTATTATGATTTAAATGGTGAATAAGGGAATTGATATCACATGCCTGGGTTGAAGAAGATGCGGATCTGTGAGGTACGGACGTTGTAGACACGAGATCGAGGCGTAACCGGCTTTGGATCGTCAAGCTCCTTCAATGGCTGTATAATTTCAACTTTTTGTGTGTTAAAAGAGTGGAGATGATGGCTGGTGCAAGTCTTGGAGGCTAGGTTTGTGTAATTTGTGTTTAAGAAAATAATGAATGTGCCTATAATGACCCCTATGGCTTTAATTAAGAAAATACCGGTTTGCCCTTCTAATTAAATTAAAAGGTGCTTAAAAACTCATACTTGGGCTTCAAAGATTATAAAATTCCGAAATCTAGGCCTCCTCAAAATTTAAAGTGCCTTAAAACTCAATATACCGGCCCGTATAGGTGAAAAACGGGTTCCCCTAAAAAATAATTATAAAAATCCTAATTTCCAAAAATATTTTCTTAAAATAAAATAAATTCATTCTTAAAAATCTATAACATAAAATCTCAAATTATTTTCTTTCCGATCGACCCTAATATCGTCCACCCGTCCGTAGCTCAAGTAGGCTGAAAAACAACACATGCATACCATGCAGTATAAAAACATGCAACAAACGAAACTCTTTTTCATCTTTCTTTTTGCTTGGTGCCCTGAACGGCGCTTTGGAACCAGAAAACCTTCCTCGCATCTCCACCACAGTCTAACTTGGAATATCTAGAAAGCTTGTCAACCCCTCAGTGGGTAGTCCAAACGCTTCAGCAAAAGTTTCCTCCGTGAGCGCCAGTTTCCGATTGGCGACGAAGCTGACGATTGTTCCAGCAATGACTTTCAAATTAGAAAAAAACTCAACAACGCTCTCATATACTGAACTTGATGCTGCTAGAAACCCTGTAAGCCTTGTGTCCTCCAGGGTCTTGAACATGTGTGCCATCCCAGTGTTCTCTATAGCGAGCACGGACTAAAAATCGACATGCAGAGCGTTGACAAAGAAAGATGGGGCCATTACTGATAATGTAGGGTTAGAAGTTTGAGAAAATGCGAGAAATTTCACGAAAGATTTGCACAAGAAGCAGTAAACTTCTTGCCAATTTTCTAGAATGCGCGAAAATTTGAAAGCGTAAAGCAAAAAGTAAAGTGAAACGGTTTATGTACGATCGGGGAGAGAGAAGGGTTTTTCTGGACACGTGTCATCTGTTAGAGTATGTGCCCAACTAGCCAACTTGTGGCGTTTGGGCTTTTGATGACTCTTTGTATAAAACAATCTTTGTTGATGAAGTTCGCATTTTATATATGGAATTCTTTATCATAATTATTTTATAATGTTAACAATTGTGTTGGATAAATACCTAGAATGCACCATAGTGTATGTTAGATGTGATAGTGGATATGATGGCTATCATGAAACACATCTAATAGTCACTGTGTATTCTGAACTTGTTCCTAGTCGATTGGGCTGTCAAAATGAGGATAAGGCCGCCCGAGTTTGAGACTAGAATCTGTGATGTGAAGTACCACGTTTCATTGGTAGGGAACATTGTGATGTTCTGAGCATGCAGATGGATGGTTTGCCTTGCGAACTATCGAGCTACCCTCGTTCGGATTCTCCAAGTGGTTACCATTTGTTGAGTGGAGAGTCCGAGGTATTGGTTGTATGTATTAGTCCTTACTACTCGAAACATCATTGAGACTCTACATGATTAGTCGCCTCACTTTGACTCGTTTACCGACTCCGTGAGGGTCATCAGGTGTCGAGATTGGGTGAGGTCACTAAGCATATGGAGTCGATGCTTTGTTGTCGAGGATTCACCGCTGGCCCTAGTGCGAGGATATCCTATGCTATCTGAGGAGATATTAGTGTGACAAATATCTGGCCAGAGTACTCTTGTGCTTCAGTGTAAATGATTTTACCTGGTAGCACTCGCGATTTCGCTATTATGATCTCCAAGATGTATGCATGGCTATCGAATCTCTAACGACTCCTGATTTACCAATGATCGTTGATTCGATCGGGATATATGAGTTGAAAGGACCGTACTATACGCTAACCATGATCGAATGGTTCTTGCAGGCACTATCAGTGATACCTAGGGGATCATGGGGCGATGTTGCTAGGCGCTTTAACATGGTCCGATGGGTAGATCAGAAAAATGTGTTTTCTGATTCACAATGAGTTGGGATCCCACGGCTAGCTGTATCCCTGAACCATTGAGGGTCACACAGTGTACTGTTTACCAATTCCCGTGCAGACAAGGATATGGTACTCAAAGTGTTGAGTATAGTAGGAGGAAGGTTGGGAGTATGACTTCCCAAAAGTAGCTAAGGGAGTAGGACTTCCATATTTAGCTAATGAGAGTAAAACCTGTCATATATAGATTTAGTGGTCCGAAAATTTGATTTTGCATTATAATGATCAGTTTTTTAAACTGAGCACATCCGTGATATCTGATCATCAATCGGGATTACAATGAGACCACAATCGAGGGAGTCGAACCGAATGTTTACAGTTCGAGTTGAACCGAATGTTCACAGTTCTACTTGAAACGAATGTTCACAGTTCTACTTGAAACAATGTTCACAGTTTTGTTTACATCAAACTCTTTCCATCAATCTATAAATATGGCATGAAGGGAGAAAGAAAAACACACAACAAAAGCTATTCAGCAAATTCTCCTCCTCTCCCTCCTCCCGCCGCCGTCGCCGCCGTCTCACTTCGCTGTGATCGTCCTGGCAAGGAGATTCTGATCGCGAAATCTTCCTTGGGGTTCTAGTGCACTCCAAAGAAGGAATTGGAAAACTGGTCGGTGGACCGGATTAGGAGCAACCAAGTGGATCTGATTAGGAGCAACCAAAGAAGTGCTATTTCCATTTGAGAAATAGTCGGAGCCAGGCGCCTAGTCGCCAGACAGGTATATTCTAAACATCCTATGAATGTTTGAATTATTATATAGGTGTATTGACCATTCTCGGGCTCCTAAATTTTTTAATTCTTCCACTGCGCCTCGGGAGCGGGATCCGGATCCACCACTGCGCCAACATCATCATGTTAAAAGTCATTTGAAATTCTAAGTAGATGACCATCCAATTTTAAAATAATTTGAAAAGGTAAACCGATCTCCACAGTTCAATTTTATATACCAGCACAGAAACAAGTAATTCAAACACCACGATAACATCTCGCTATACATGCCTCAAGCTGGACCAGACCAGAACGGTGCTGACCAGCTCAAAAACAAACAACGGACCGTTGGGTTATCTGTTTGAATTAGATTGTTCCACCTGAATGTATGCATGCATAACACATTTGTGACATATCCAAAAGACCTAAGATGTTTCTAAATTAAGAAAACTTAGCGTCTGGTAGAGGTTTGGTGAAGATGTCAGCTACTTGCTGATCTGTTGGCACATGCTCTACCCGAACATATTTCTTAAGCACGTGGTCTCTAATTAAGTGATGGAGTATGTCAATGTGTTTGGTTCTAGAATTCAGCACGGGGTTCTGAGTGATAGCGATTGCACTGGTGTTTTTACAGAAGATGGGTGCTTCTTGTGCATCAATGCGATAGTAACGAAGTTGTTGGATCCATAACATTTGAGCGCAACAAATTCCAGCTGCGAGATACTCTTCCTCAGCAGTAGATGTGGAAATTTACGTCTGTTTCTTTCTAAACCATGAAATCAGTCGATCACCCAAGATTTGACATGTTCCACTAGTGCTACGCCGATGAATCTTACAACCTGCGTAGCCTGCATCACTATAACCAATTAAATTTAAACTTGAGTCTTTGGGATACCAAAGACCCATGTTCTGCGTGCCTTTTAGGTATTTAAAAATACATTTAACAGCCATGTAGTGAGACTGTTTTGGATCAGCTTGAAACCTGGCACACATACAGACTGAGAAGATAAAGTCTGGTCTGCTTGCTGTGAGGTATAGAAGTGATCCAATCATCCCACGATACATGGTTAACTCGATGGCAGTTCTAGCTTCATCTTTGTCTAGATTGATGGAAGCACTCATCGGAGTAGCTGCAGATGAACATTTTTCCATTCTAACAGCCATGTAGTGAGACTGTTTTGGATCAGCTTGAAACCTGGCACACATACAGACTGAGAAGATAAAGTCTGGTCTGCTTGCTGTGAGGTATAGAAGTGATCCAATCATCCCACGATACATGGTTAACTCGATGGCAGTTCTAGCTTCATCTTTGTCTAGATTGATGGAAGCACTCATCGGAGTAGCTGCAGATGAACATTTTTCCATTCCGAAATTTTTTAGAAGTTCCTTTGTATACTTCGCTTGATTGATGAAGATTCCATCTTCAAGATGTTTGACTTGTAATCCTAAGAAAAATGTTAGCTCCCCCATCATGCTCATATCGAATTTATCATGTATAAGCTTGGAGAATTTGTCGCAACGCTTGGAATTAGTTGATCCAAATATAATGTCATCGACATATATCTGTACGAGCATGACGTGATCATTTTTAACAAATTTGAATAGTGTCTTGTTGACCGAACCGATAACAAAATCATGATCTATTAAAAATTTGGACAAAGTGTCATACCAAGATCTGGGTGCTTGTTTCAGACCATACAAAGCTTTATCAAACTTGTAGACAAAGTCTGGTCTGGTATGATTTACGAAGCCAGGAGGTTGTGTAGCATACACTTCGTCATTCAATATGACATTTAAGAACGCACTTTTGACATCCATTTGATAAACTTTAAAGTTCTTTGTTGGTCCCGAAAACAGGGGGTGTCCATGAGCTCTCACACAACTCACGTAGGCTCTCACACAACCTGAGACACCGAACCCTAAAGTTACGTGAAATTTAAAGTTTTTGAAAAAAAACAGCACGCAACACATAACCGGATCATGAATGAAGCATACCAGCTGCTCTAAGAGCTGGTTCAACATATATGATCTATTTTATATATAACATGAGCTCCAATAGCTCAGTGTTCTTGAAATTTAAGTGCACCGAGATACAGATTGAGTAATGAAATAAAATCATGCGGAAACAATTAAAACTGAACTCTTATAATCGAAAGCTTATTAATAGTTTTTGTTAAACGCGGTTGTAAAACATGCAATGCGTATGAATGTAAATGAAGAAAGATGTAAAACGATACGTTGCGATTTGTTTATGAAAGTTCGGAGCTGAATCTCCTATGTCTCCACTTCTTCCGCAAACGGGAAGGATCCACTAGAAGACTTGATTACAGCGGCCCCTGCTGCAACCTGATCCTACGACCAGCAGTCGCAAGAACTCCTAGCCACCACTGCACACCAGTCCGCAAGCTACGTGTGTCTAACTTCACTTCTTTCACGCCTCATTGAGAAAGGCTACACACACTTCTTTAATGTCTCAGCGTGAAAGACAAAATAGACTTGTTTAACGTCTCTGTCCAAATACTACAAGGAAGTCTTTCTTGTTTTTGATTCACTCAACTAATCTAATCAGCTCTCTCAAATATATGTGAGTGAATCGTGTGTGAGATTTACAGTGTATGCTCAATCTCTCAAAGATAAAATCTCACACACTGGGAAGTGCTCCTGTCCGAGCTGGTTTGCCAATGTCTTGTAGAGCTTGTGTTGTGCGTTCTTCTGTTTTTACATTTTGGATTTGTACAACACTATATCGAATTCGCTCTTCTTGCGCTCGGCTTCTTCTGCTTGTGCTCTGCTCTTGATATATATAGCCTGTCGTGGAGATTTATCCATTGGACACAAAGTAGTAACTGTTGAAAGACTTCTGACATTGTTGTACTTTGCGCCTTTGACTTTTAGTGTGTTGCAGGCTTTTCTTCACTTTAAGCACGTGAGCACTGTACTTGAGAAGACAACACAAGCAAATTAATTTGAATACTAAAAATCAATCCATGTATAGTCTTGTATTCAAATAGTTTTACTCGTAGATTTGATAGCATCTGTCATGCTATCCGGACTGACCTTAACCAGCTTGACAGCTTATCTCCGTTCTGGTTTGCACTGAGCTGGTCTTTACTTCGAGCCGGTTGCTTCTTCAAATCTACTGCTCTTGTTCGCAACTGCTCTTGAGCTGATTTCTAATTTGCTCTTGTACACAGCTGCTCTTTTTCTGTTCTTTCCTGCTCTTGGCCACTGCTCTTCTTGACAGGCTCTTTTGAACTTAACCAGCTGGTTTCTTTGCATCGAGTTGGCTTGTTCATTACAATAAGGCATTGTCGGGATCTGAGCTTGTTTCCCAGCTGGTTTCCTTCCCAGCTGGTTACTTTTTCCACTACAGGAATCTACATATGTGAGGCTACCTCGAGCTCGTCAAACTTCTCACTTATATCATATGGTCAGCTGCCTCATCTCTCTCAAAAGCATCCAGCTTGACCAGATCTCCCGATCCGGTTTTCTCTTCTTCGAGCTGGCCTTCTTCAGGTCGAGCTGGTTTGTCCTTAACATGATTGGCTCTATTATTCTCGTCAAGAGCCACTGTGTTACTTGCTTGTTCTCTTGGTCCATTCATACACCTCATCCAAACCATCAGCAATCCCACATTTCTTTCACTGGTTGATTGAGCCAGTTCTTCGAGGATACTTTAAACATTATCCTCGTAGAACTGCAATTTAGCACCAATGATTGTATCCCTTCTTCTTTGGATACAATAATCAGTTCTGATCCATTCTACCCAAGGATTGAGATCCCTATGATGACTGATTATAGTTTCTCTTAGTGATCTGACATACACTTGATCACTGCGCTTGTCTATGCGTCGACACTTGAACACTACACTTGTACGCTGCACTTGATCTGCACTTGATCTTGTACCAAGATGGTGAACCAGATTGATGTTTCCTGCACCCTGTTCGTCCTGTGTTGTTCCAGCTCGGGCATCCCCTCACTGTTCCAGCGTGGAAATATTCAAATGTTCCATCTTGGGCGTCCCCTTACTGTTCAGTCAGTGAGGACTAGAAAATGTTAAGTACGATTTATTAGCTAATCAGATTTGGATTAGGATTAGCTAATTGAGTTTCTGATTATCGGGTTTCAGATGTGAGGATTTGGTGATTTTCAGAATTTCAAATTTGAGTGAAATCTGGATGTTCAAATGTGTCCCTCATGGGTTTGCGTGAATTGCCGCGAGCAGGGAACGAAACGCTGTCGTTTGAGGTGCTAGTCAGATATGGTGTTGCAAGAGGTAATGCGATGTCGTATCGTGTTTTCAGATTTTACGCTAGTGAGTGGAATCTGTTTAGCGGGCATGAACAGATGTGAGCGTTTATGTGGTCAAGTTTGGATGAGCGTTAGCGGGATCTGTTGCTGTCGTTTGAGGTGCTAGTCAGATATGGTGTTGCAAGAGGTAATGCGATGTCGTATCGTGTTTTCAGATTTTACGCTAGTGAGTGGAATCTGTTTAGCGGGCATGAACAGATGTGAGCGTTTATGTGGTCAAGTTTGGATGAGCGTTAGCGGGATCTGTTGCGAGAGCGGGACCCCTATGCTACGTCGTTTTGTTAAGTAGAGCGACACCGTTTTGATTAGAAGCACGTGTTTTGTTTGACCCGAGATAGTGTAGTCAGATGTGAGTGACAGCTGAGGCTAGATTTGAGGGATTCTGCCTTAGCGATGGGATTTGAATTTGTCGGTGATTGACTTTCACTGTAGCTTGGACTTGGGGAATTTAAATTAATTGTCGATCAGCACTTAGAGTATTTTCAAACTTGATATTTCTTATCTTCATCCCCGACAACCCTCGATTGGTATTGTTCATCCGAACCCTATTTTCGTCTATTGCCATCGTTTTACGCCGCCATTTGGAGCAAGATTGGTAGCGCTGAGCTCATATTCTCTAGAGCGTTCGATTGATACCAGTTTGGAGACTGGAGTCGCCGGATTTGAGGAGCGCGAAGTTGTTGCAGTGTTTGTGCATCTTCGCGATTGTTAACCCGTAGTTCTTCTGTTCTTTAGCAGCTTTGGGTAAGTTATTTCTTTCCATTTTAAGCTTCGTTGAGAGTTGAGTGGTGCTCTGTAGAGTTGAGGTAGCTGAGTAAGCTACGAGGCTTTTGAATTTAAGTTGTACGAGTTTAGATTTGAGTTGATATTGAGATATCTTGACAGATTCGAGCAGGTAGTGGCTTCTTTTGAGTTCGTCGTGAAGCTGCTAGTGCAGTAGACTTGAGTTGGTTGCTACGCCCTTAATTTTTTAAGATTTGTTGAGGTAGAAGCTGAATTGAGGTACGAATTGAGCTAGAATTAGCAGCTTTGTTATCATCTTTGGGATATTTCTTTCGTGTATTAGCTGTTGTGCTTTGCGTTGATTGTATGATGATTCTGTGCTCATATCTGTTTGTGCGTGAGATATATGTATGATTTTAAGCATCAGTCTGCTGTGCATTAACGCATACATATTGAGCCTGATTCCTTTGAGAACTGAGTCCTTTGCATGTTGTGATCGATCGATTGAGTCGTCGCACCTGAAAGGTCCAAAGCTGCTTTTGATGTGGTGTCCGGCTGAGTCGTCGTGCCTGAATACCACTGCCTTGTGATGGTCGGCTGATTCTTCATACCTGAAGATCACAAGATGATGATGATTGATGAGATCTGCACAGCTCAGTCGTTGTGCCTTGTCTACCGATGATTCTTGGTAGCCCTGTTCATGCATTGCATGATTGAGATATTGCATTGTCTGATAGGATAGATTATTTTATTGTGCTCTTCGTACTGAGGTTTGACCTCGTTTATTTTCCCCGTTTTGGGCTGTTTTGGTCGGCGTTGGCCATTACAGGTTCTTCAGGTAACCAGGCTGGACAGAGTGGAGCTTCAGCTGGTCGATCCCCTTTTTTATTTGAGTCCCAGTTGTATTGATATATTTATATTGAGCCAGGGGATGTCCTGTGCCTTTTATTTAATTGGGGGATCTGTAATTGATTGACTACTTGTTTTATTGTCTAATGTTTGAGTTTTGAGTTAAACTCTTATTTTGAGTATGAATGTATTTTGAATGATATTGGATCAGGCCCATATTCGAAAATTTTTAGCCCATATTTTTATGATGCTTCCGCATAATTGTGACTAATTGATGTATTAGCGCACCGGGCCTGACATTTTTTGGTATCAGAGCTTAAAGTGGGATAAGCTCGTTTCTTTTTATCACACTTGCGTCTAGGCACAGAGTTTGAGTTTTGATTTTGACTGACTCTGTGATTGTGTGATTTGATTATCTACCTCGGTGATTTATCTACTTGTTCTTACCTCTGAGCTTAGGAGTAGGATTTCTAGGCAGGTAGATGGGGAGTCTAGATCCCCGGGCAGTGATGAGGATGTTGACCGAGCTAGACAGGCTGAGGTAGAGGTGGATGATGTGACCCGACATATTGGAGAGATGGAACTAGTGTTGGCTAGGTTCCAGAGGATGAATCCCCCGACGTTTACTGGTGTCGAGGCTGGTCTATTGGCTGAAGGCTGGCTTGAGCACATGGAAGAGTTGTTTGACGCAGTGGAGTAGTCGCAAGAGAGGAGGCTAAAGTTAGCGGTGTTGCAGTTGAGAGAGCATGCGCAACGCTGGTGGAAGGGTACTTCTCGTGTCATGAGAGAGACTGGAGTTTTGATTTCTTGGGAGAGCTTCTGTGCAGCTTTTCTACAGGAGTATACCCCTGAGTCTTTCTATAACAACCATGAGTGAGAGTTCGACAACCTGAAGCAAGGGAACTTGAGGGTGGCCGAGTATGCCAGACAATTTTCTTTGCTGTTGTCATATGTTCCCCATGTTCCGAACCAAGAGAGGACGAAGAGGAACAAGTTTTTAGAGAGGGTTGAGGCTTGTTCCGTATGGTGTTAGCCGGTTCCCCTACAACGTATGCTGAGGCTGTGGATAGAGCAGTGGATATTGAGGAGAGTCTGATGGAGGTGCAGAATCAGGTTTAGTCGACAGTTGGACGTAGTTTTCAACCTGTACCGGAAGTGATGCCTTCTTTACAATCTCCTCAAGTGCTGCAACAGTCGAATCGTCAGAGGTTCAAGCCTCGAGGAAAATAGTTTAAGAAGCATTTGAACTCGAGTTCTTCTGGTTCAGTGAGTTCTGGTGGCAGTGGCTCCGGCGGAGGAGTGACTTGTGGACAGTGTGGAGGTCATCATATGACTTCGCAGTGTCGTGGAGTTCAGGGCCATTTCCATAATTGTGGGCAGCCTAGACATTTTGCTCGAGTGTGTTCGGCTGGAGGACAGTCTTTGGGTCAGTCGCAGCAAGGTTCAGCTAGTGGTTCTTCGCAGAGACCGCAACCTTTTGCTCAGCCCAACGATCAGGTTTCCAACCTCGTGAACCGTCTAGGTTTGGTGGATCTTCGAGACCTCAGTTTCCGGGACCGCAGCAAGCTCAGGTGAACGCCTTGTTGAGAGATCAGGTGGAGGATAGACCAGAGGATGTGATTGCAGGTACTTGCTTTTTCTCTGACTTTCCTGCACGAGTTTTGTTTGATACTGGAGCATCACACTCCTTTATTTCTGAGTTGTTTGTATATAAGTGTGGGTTGCGTTCTTCCCCACTGTGTGATGTTGTCTCTGTATCTACCCCTGCTGGCATGAGTTTGTTGTCCCGTGAGGTAGTGTTGGATTATGTTCTTAGGTTTGATGAGCATCTGCTAGTGACTAGAGATCAGGTGGAGGATAGACCAGAGGATGTGATTGCAGGTACTTGCTTTTTCTCTGACTTTCCTGCACGAGTTTTGTTTGATACTGGAGCATCACACTCCTTTATTTCTGAGTTGTTTGTATATAAGTGTGGGTTGCGTTCTTCCCCACTGTGTGATGTTGTCTCTGTATCTACCCCTGCTGGCATGAGTTTGTTGTCCCGTGAGGTAGTGTTGGATTATGTTCTTAGGTTTGATGAGCATCTGCTAGTGACTAATCTGATTGTCCTGGAGATTAGAGATTTTGACTGTATCTTGGGAATGGACGTTTTGTCTAGTTATAGAGCGACAGTTGATTGCTTTCATGGTGTAGTGAGATTTAGGACTGAATTTGGAGAGAAATGGGATTTCTATGGTGCTGATTCGGGACCTAAGATTCCTTTGGTGTCTGCCATGGAAATGTTTATTTTGTTGTCGCTAGAGAATTCAGGGTTTATGATCTATGTCTTGGATGTTTCCCAAGTATCGCGAGAAGGATTGAGTGATTTTCCGATTGCTCGAGAGTTTCCCGACATGTTTCCGGATGAGATTCCTGGATTCCCTTCGAGACGAGAGATTTACTTCAACATAGAGTTGGTGCCAGGAACAACCTCGATTTCTAGAGCTCCGTATCGAATGGCGCCAGCTGAGTTGAAGGAACTCAAAGAGCAGTTGCGTGATCTTTTAGAGAAGGGCTTCACTAGACCAAGTATGTCGCCCTGGGGAGCTCCGATTCTTTTCGTGAAGAAGAAGGATGGATCTCTGAGTATGTGTGTGGATTTTCGGTAGTTGAACAAAGCGACGATTAAGAACAAGTATCCGTTGCCGAGGATTGATGACTTGTTCGACCAGTTGCAGGGATCTGCTGTATACTCTAAGATTGATCTGCGGTTTGGTTATCATCAGTTGCGGATCAGAGACGCTGACGTGGCGAAGACGGCTTTCAGGACTAGATATGGGCATTATGAGTTTTTGGTGATGCCATTTGGATTGACGAATGCTCCTGCTGTCTTCATGGATTTGATGAATCGCGTCTTCAGTGAGTATATTGATCGTTTTGTGATTGTCTTCATAGATGACATTCTGGTGTATTCGAGGAACTTCAGAGAGCATAAATAGCACTTGAGATTGGTTTTGCAGAAACTGAGAGACTCACAGCTGTATCGAAGTTCAGCAAGTGTGAATTCTGGCTGGATAGAGTTGTCTTTTTGGGTCATGTCATTTCAGCGCAATGGATTTCCGTGGATCCGAGTAAGGTCGAAGCAGTTATTAACTGGGAGCTACCTAGGAGTGTGACTGAGATCCGTAGTTTCTTAGGTTTGGCTGGCTATTATCGGCGTTTTATCGAGAAGTTCTCTTCGATAGCTAGGACGATGACTCAGTTGACCCAGAAGGATAGAAAGTTTTTTTGGACTGAAGAGTGTGAGTCGAGTTTCCAGTTGTTTAAGGAGAAGTTGACTACTGCTCCTGTGTTAGCTTTGCCTTCGGGTTCTGGAGGTTTTGTAGTTTGCTCTGATGCCTCTCTGAGTGGTTTGGGTTACGTGCTGATGCGGAACGGGTGTGTGATAGCTTATGCGTCTTGACAGTTGAAGCCCCATGAGACGAGATACCCCGTTCATGATTTATAGTTGGCTGTGATAGTATTTGCCTTGAAGATTTGGCGTCACTATTTGTATGGTGAACAATTTGTGGTATATACCGACCACAAGAGTTTGAAGTATATCTTCATGCAGTCAGATTTGAATATGAGGCAACGCCGCTGGATGGAGTTGCTGAAGGATTTTGAGTGTGAGATTCAGTATCAGCCTGGGCGGATGAATTTAGTGGCCGATACTTTGAGTAGGAAAGCCCAACATGCGATGAGTATATCCAAAGTCCATGAGGATTTGTGGACTTCCGGATGGTGTTTTCAGTAAGGTGATCATGGATTCGTGGTTTCTTCTTTCCAGGTCGAGCCACAGATTGTAGCAGACATTAGATCAGGGCATAGGACTGATCCGTATGTTCAAGAGTTGAAGATTAAGGCTCATAATGGTTAGTATGAGGATTTTTCTGTTGCTTCTGATGGATGCTTGAGATTTCGAGGTAGGTTGGTGGTTCCAAATTTGGTTGATTTGAAGGAAGCGATCTTGAATGAAGCTCATTTTAGTCAATACTGTCAGGTCTCGTGCTAATCACATAGGATTACAGCACAATTAAGCACATAATCACGGAAGCATAAAAACAGGCTTAAAATTTTTTCGAAATAGTTGGGCCTGGTTTCAAAACATACATTCAAAATATCGATACTCAAAATATGAGTTAAATCAAACTCATACAATATAGGTAACATCAACATCTCAAATCAGAAATAGATCCCCAATACAATAAAACACGGGGCATCCCCCGGTTCAATACATCAATATATATATATAACTGGGACTCAAGGAAACGGGGATCGACCAGCTGAACCTCCACTCTGTCCAGCTTGGTTACCTGAAGATCCTGCAAATGGGTAACGCAGACCCAAACAACACAAAGCAGGAAAACAAATATGTGGTCAAGTCTCAGTACGAAGAGCTATCAAAACAGCTAAACATGCAACATGCTATAAATCAATGCTATGAAATGCATGAGGGCTATTAAAGATCGGATAGCTAGACCAGCAAATTAACTGGCAAATCATCTCAAGCGAGCCTCTATACCACGCACAGCAAATCGGCCGGTGGAAATCATCTGTCCGTGATCATCGGGGCCCGTCAGCCCATCACAGCTCGGTGGTAGACACTCGAATCCGGTATTCACCACTCCGATGATAGCGTTGGACTTTTCGGGCATGACACCTCTGTCGGCCAGTCGCAACGTGGCTCTCAATCAGGTCATCAATTAATCTGTCAGTGTGAGACCTGGATTTGTATTAAGATTAATTTGTTGGATTGTATCGGTTTTTGGAGATCTCCGCTGGTTCAAACTCTGTTTGAGAGTTTGGTTTGCATTTTCGGGTCTGAAATAGCATTTGGAGCAATTCTGGATGTTTTCATGTTTTTGATATTTTTGAGTAAAAGCTGGTTTTGTGAGCTAGCAGCTGGTCGGTGGCAAAAAACAGTCGAAGCGGGTTTTGGTAACGCAGGGTATGAAACGCCGTCGTTTGCGTGAAGTCTGGTTGCGCGTGTTGCAATCAGCAGATGCATTAGTGTATTTGCGTTG
>KV019820.1:186475-200616 GCA_001598015.1 Dorcoceras hygrometricum | reverse complement strand
TGGAAGAAAAGATGCAGCGCGAGTGGCCGCATCTATTTGAGTAGCTGTTGAGCTAGATTATCCAGTAGCTTGTAGTTTTGCTGTTTTTCTTCCCTAGTTGTTGTGATGTGTTTGCTCAGTTATCTTGAACTCTTGGCCTGGTGTTGGGCGAGTTCTGGTGTTAGTTTTTAGTTTCTATTCTAGCCTCTGCTGTTGTTTGTTGATTCAGAATTGTTTTTTGATTTCGAGGACGAAATCCTTTTTAGTTGGGGAGAAATGTGAGACCTGGATTTGTATTAAGATTAATTTGTTGGATTGTGATGGATCTGACTAACTACATACACAAGTTTAACGTCATCGTGCTTGGACGGGACCTGTTTGTTGGAAAGGTTTTGATTCACTCGCTAAACAATTTAGCTCAACTCACAAAATGTGCGAGTGAATCTGTGTGTGAGATTTACAGTGTAAGCACAACTCTCAAAAGATACATCTCACACACTAGGGAAATGCTCCTAAACGAGCTAATGAAGATTCAGCAGTCGACACTACAATAAGCTCCTCTCTAGAATTATTGTCGACTGCTTCATCTTCCCGTGTTCTTCCCTCTGTTGTTTTCTTCTATTGATTTTTCTTTTTTGTGCAGCAACAACTTCAACAGTGACCTTCTTCAATGGCGTTGCCTTCGCATATATAGCCTCTGTTTGAATTGAATCCGTTGGACACAAAATTCTTCCCGTTCAAATGTGTTCTGTAAAGTACCGACAGGGAATAGTCCTTGTGTCCTTTTATTTTACAGGCTTCTTGTCGTTTTCGCTATTTGAATTAAGCTCAGCAGTTGACATCCAGCTTTGATAACTCTTCGTAAATTGTCAACTGCTTTGCTGCTGGTTCATTCTTTAACTGCTATGCGCTTCTGCTGAAATCTTTGTCGACTGGATTATGCAAAGCACTGTAGCCTTCGACTGGATGAAGCTCTCTGCTGATTGTCACCATCGCAAAATCCTTCGACTGATTCTTAGTGCGAAGGCAAAACGTTGTCGTTCCAACTTATTCGAACGACATCGTTTTGCTATCGCTAACTTCTAATTGTTAGAACATGCATCATTTAAGGTTTTGTGTAAATAAAAAAGGGAGAGATTGATGGATCTGTTTATACAGATCCTGATTAAGTTTTGAATTACACAAAACCTACTATTGTGTTTCTAACAATTCTACTTAGTGTACAGATTTCAGATCGAAGAAGAAGATGAGCAGTAGTTGAAGTCTGTCCAGTCGATGGTTCTCAAAGATAAAGTTCAGCAGCTGGTTTGGTTAATCATTGTATACGGCAGCTGGATTAGCAATGGAGACGTCCAAAGTTGAGTCAGTTGTTCGTAATCAGGCGGAGGCCAAGTTGAACCAGCTGGAGCGAAGTGAATCAGCTGGAACGATGAGGACCAGCTGCAAGCGCTAAAGAGAAGGTGGACCAGCAGGAACACCAATAAGAGAACCAGCTGGAACAGGAACTGTGGAGTCTGCTGGAAGAAATGTCGAAGAAGAAGATAAACAGTTGTGTTCAGTGGAGCGCTAACAAGAAATCGAGAAACAGCAGTGATGACGTCAGCACATATTCTGGAGAAAGCAATGAGCAGCAAGAATGACGTCATCACAATCAGCAGATGAAGAAAGTTCAGCTGGAGCGCTAAGCATAGATGATGTCATCAGCAGTGACATCACAATCAGCAGGAAGCTAATGTTCACCAGCAGACGTTACTTGGAGTTAGCGATAGCAAAACGATGTCGTTTATATAAGTCGATACGACAGCGTTTTGCCCTCGCACTAAAGATTCAGCAGATGGTTTGTGCGTTCGTTATAATCAGCAGCAGGCTACAGTGCATTCAGCAGGCAGCTACAGTGGTGCTACATCCAGACGAGAGCTACAGGGCTTTAATCAACCAGTCGAGGATGCATAGCAAACGATGTCGTTTGAATAAGTTAATACGACATCTTTTGATCTAACCAGTCGTTGGGAAATCCAGTCGCAAGCATTTCACGACCAACTATTGGACAACCAGCTGCAAGCATATCGTTACCACCAGCTGGACAACCAGACGCAAGCACATCATCTCACCCGGTTTTAAGACCAACGTCTGGACAACCAGTCGAGAGCACCTCTTCCCAGCTATTGCAATGAAGGTGAACCAGCTGTTGCGTAGTGTTGTGACTAAGGAAACCAACAGCTGAGCGAACAGCTGTTGAACAATCTGCTGGTATACACTCAGACGCAATCAACGCTCAATATGGAAGAATCAATGGCTGAGATTAAGTCGTGCAAATTGCCTGGAATTAAGGGAACAAGATTTGTACTATTCTGGGAAATAGTACAATTTACAGAGGAGCATTGCACGCATTTGGAAAGACGACAAATTAGCCGTAACAAGCGCAGAAGAGATTTGGAATTTATCTAACGGCTATATTCGAACAGAGGGTATTTATACGAGAAGAGTTGAAGGAAGAAGATGATGACTGTATAACTATTGCAGTAGACGTTGTTGTTGCACAGAAAAGAAAAATCAATAGAAGAAAACAACAGAGGGAAGAACACGGGAAGATGAAGCAGTCGACAATCATTCTAGAGAGGAGCTTATTGTAGTGTCGACTGCTGAATCTTCATTAGCTCGTTTAGGAGCATTTCCCTAGTGTGTGAGATGTATATTTTGAGAGTTGTGCTTACACTGTAAATCTCACACACAGATTCACTCGCACATTTTGTGAGTTGAGCTAAATTGTTTAGCGAGTGAATCAAAACCTTTCCAACAAACAGGTCCCATCCAAGCACGATGACGTTAAACTTGTGTATGTAGTTAGTCACACAGTTGCGGCTGGTGTGCACTTGTGAAGTCTAGGATTTCTCGCAGCTGTTGGTTGCGGGATTGGGTCTGTACGTGTTGTATAGATCAAAGTCTTCTAGTGGAGCCTTCCGAGGTGGAAGAAGGGGAGATGTAGGACATTGAGGTCCGAACTTCCAGAAACAAATCTGCTGTGTATCGTATCGTATTCTTTTATTCATTCATCACCTGCATATTTACTTTAGCATCGCATGTAAAACAGATTTCAGCACTTGCATTTTATACTTAGCATTGCATAATTCAGCACTTGCTTATATTTCAGCACTCACGCATACAGTTCAGCACACAAGCACAGTAAGTCTCGAACAGATTTATGTGGAACATAAATCTGTTTGAGTTGGTTTTAAAATGTAAGGATTCAGTTCTGGTGTTTTCCGCATGATTTTAAATCATACCAGATCTGTCTCCGGTGCTCTGTTTATTTTAGATGTTCAAGAACATTGAGCTATTGCAGCTCGTTTATAGCAGCTCAAAATTTTTAATCACTTTTTAAATCAGGGGCTGCTAAGTTTCCTTCGAAAACAGGGACCAACAGATTGTATCAGTTTTTGGAGATCTCTGCTGGTTCAAATCTCTGTTTGAGAGTTTGGTTTGCATTTTCGGGTCTGAAATAGCATTTGGAGCAATTCTGGATGTTTTTGTGTTTTTGATATTTTTGAGTAAAAGCTGGTTTTGTGAGCTAGCAGCTGTTCGGTGGCAAAACCAGTCGAAGCGGGTTTAGGTAACGCAGGGTATGAAACGCCGTCGTTTGCGTGAAGTCTGGTTGCACGTGTTGAAATCAGCAGATGCATTAGTGTATTTGCGTTGAGGGCTAAAACAACTGCGTTTAGATTAGTTGGCGCGACGTCGTTTCGATGTTGCGTCTGGTACCAGCTGGTGGAATTGCGTGTGTGTGTCTGCTGGTTGTTCAGCAGAAGCAGATGTCAACGCTGGTCAACATTCCTGTAGCTCGAGAGGAAACGTCGTCGTTTGAATGTTGCGACTGATTGTCCAGCTGCGAGAGATTTGTTCGTTACTGTAGCTTGCGGCTGGTATTTAGCGAGTGCTGCTATCAGATTTGATGACGTCAGTGGAGCGACGTCGTTTGGGTTAGTTGCAACGCTGCGTTTTGTGGTTGCGACTGGAACCAGCAGAGAGAAGTGTTGCATTGTTTTGTTCTTGCGACTGGATACCCAGCTGCTGGTATAGTATCCTATGCGACGTCGTTTGAGTAAGTTGGTGCGACGCCGTTTTGAGAACCAGCCGTTAGTTTGCTTTGCGATTTGTTGTAGCGTTTTTGGAGAAATCAGCAGTTGGTTCTTGCGTCTGCTGGTTAGTTGGTACCTGCTGGTTTGGGAAATTAATTGTGTCGACTGGTTTTGTCGGTGGACAATTGATTGTGTTGATTTCAGTCGTTGCAATTGCTATTTATAGGAAGGCTTGGTCTTCCAATTGTGATATCAATTCCATACTTAGCAAATATTTCCCTCGTCTGTGTTCTTAGTTTCGAACCCTAGAGTACTGTTCAGCCGTGAGCTTTTCCGGCGAATTCCCGACGTTTTCGGTGGTTGTTTTGCTCGTGTGAGGTAGCGTTGGACTCCTCTCGAGAAGCTCTATCACTCTTCACCAGTTTTAGAAGCTGTAATTGGATAGTTGAGGAACGCGAAGTTGCTGCCGTGCGAGTGTTGCGTCGACCGGGTAGAACTACGTTCTGGTTTTCGGTGAGACCTTGTTCCTAGCCATAGTTTTAAGCTTCTCGTTTAACTGTTGAGGTATATTGGGCAGCTGGTTGAGTGTGACTCCGGGCCTTGAGCTTGTTTAGCATCCCGTAAGATTTATGTTGTGTATGCCGTGTGTTTATCAGGCTTTTACCAGAGTCTTCGGGATTTCCTTGTGGTAACCAGCGTGTGCTAATTATAGCCCAGAAGTATAAGGTACGGATTTGAGCTTGATTTAGCTTGGGATTGGCGTGAGATATTATGCGTGGCTGCTGGGATGTTTCGGTGAACTTATCTGTGTATTGCTTGCTGAGCATTGGTGTTTATGCTAGCTGTTTTTATGTGAAATGCATACACGCATTTGTTCACGAATTTTTCAGATCCTTGCGTATTGTATTTTTGCAGCCTTGGTATCTTGTATTGTTGTTGTTGATTCTTACCAGGATGCGAGGGCGAGCGGCGATACCGCACTCTCATCTCCCTGCTGGGATCGTTAGCCACCATGAGCCGAGTGGTTAACTACCACAGTTCATGGGCGAGGCAACAGCAGGTCTAGTTGTTTGATGCATCTGGTAAGTGGGTGTAGTGTCATGGCGAGTGGCTCATTACCACACTGTGAACACACCCCGTGGCCACTGTATGTTGTTGATGATTCTTGGAGCTATGTTTGAGTTCCTTAGCTCCCTCGAGGGTCGAGCCTTCCGTTGTTATTCGGCGTCTCATGCATAGCATCTGTATTTTATTCCTTGCTGTTTATTGTTGTTGTATTGTTGCTCTCCGTACTGGGGTTTGACCCCATGTCCATCTGGGGCTTGGTTTGTTTCCGTGTTTGTGTTGTTTTCAGGAAACCCAGGTTCTACAGCTGGTCGTGGTTTTAACCCAGCTGGTGGTGCTCCAGGAGGTGGCTAGCGTATCCCAGTTGCATATAGCATACTTATATATATGTATCAGTTAGCCAGGGGGATGCCCTGCGCTTTGTTGTTGTACCCGTAGGGGAGTCTGATACATGTTTTGAATTATGTATTCTTTATTGTTGGTTGTTTTATGAATTGGGAAACTTATTTTAAGTATCGTTGTATTTTAAATTATATGTTTTAAAACCGTCGGGCCTAAAAGCGAAAATTTTACCCACTTTTTGATAGCTTCCGCATGTGTTTGTCTGTTTAGAGCACGAGGCTTGACAGTCAGGCTCAATATATATGCATGTATGCCAATCAAATATCAATGCTCAATGCATACAATTCGGAAGTAAGCAAAACAGAACATATATCAATCAATTCATCCCAGCAGTTTGACGTAATATCACAACAGCAAACCAACAGATTTCATAACACGAATTATAGCCATGTTCACGCACAAAGCCGTAAAAGCTGCTCAATTCGTACCTCCAAATTCTCAAAATTCTACCTCACAAATTCACACAGAGCACGGCAGAACTCACGGCCTGAGGAAACAGATTTCTCCTGGTACAAAACTCACGGCAGAAAGCTTCCAGGGGCAGAAATCTGTACAAGGTAGCTAATATCTTAGCTCAAATCTGAACATCAACCCTTAACCACCTACGGCCAGAACTAAACTCAAGTTCTACACATCTACGCGGGTATAAACTACAAGAGCAGGGCTCAAATCCACGATAAATGCTTACCCAGAAGTTTAAACTAGCAGGAGGATCACAGGTCTCACGGCACGAAGACACTGCACTCCACGCTCCTCCTCCAACGCTGATTTAGGGTCTCTAATGGGTAGCAAACGAAAGAGCTAAGCAAAGGGAATCCAGCGCCACCAAGATCGTCAAAAACAGAAACTGGAATCGATAGAAATCGACGGGAGAAATGTTCGAATGAACAGTGTCGATCGAGGGTTTCAACAGAGATGAGGGCAAGAAATATCGGGTCTAAAATACTCTAAGTGTAACTCAACACTTGTATTTAAATCCTCAATTCAATCTCTATCGAACAAGACAACTCCCGACTTAAACAGATTACTGCATCGCAAATCAGCGCCAACCAGATTTCTCAAACCAGCGCTTACAATCTAACAGACTTCACAGCGCTAAAGCAAATCCTCGCGCGCTAGTCAAAACGACAGCGTATCGGTGACATCTGGTTGCTCCAACGGTAACACCAACCAGATCCCTCGCTTGCGCAATACAAAACACGCTAAACGTTCACAACCCAAAACGACGACGCAGCAACTTAGTGCAACGACGTCGCATCGCTCAACCAGATCTCTCCTCAAAACACAACGCTAGCGCTCGAAACAGATCTCTCAACTAAACGCGCTACACCAGACGTCAACTCCAACATGTTGACCAACACGTGGCACCCTCTCACGCGAACGTGCTACGCTACCAGATCTCTACACGCGAACAATCACCCGCGTTCAATACAACAAAACCAGATCTCTCAATCCAGCGATTACCCGCTACAGTTCCGTTGACCAGAGTTGACATCTGGAATTGCGAAACGAAAGAGATGCACTCTCGCGCCAATCTCAACTATCCAGACCTCATAAAACGACACCATTCACCAAAATTCGCGGCAACACACGCTAACACGCTCTCACGCGAACGTGCTACGCTACCAGATCTCTACACGCGAACAATCACCCGCGTTCAATACAACAAAACCAGATCTCTCAATCCAGCGATTACCCGCTACAGTTCCGTTGACCAGAGTTGACATCTGGAATTGCGAAACGAAAGAGATGCACTCTCGCGCCAATCTCAACTATCCAGACCTCATAAAAACGACACCATTCACCAAAATTCGCGGCAACACACGCTAACACGCAGGAAACCAGATTTCTATTGTAACATCACCATTTCGATTCCAAATCACTACCAGATTTCACCCGATAATTCCTGCGACTAGGAATCTAAAATACTCTACGAGAGATCTGAAATTCTAAAATCAGATTTCACCAAAAATCCGAAATTCCAGAATTCGAAAATCTTAATTCTCGTGACTAATCTCATCCAAAATCTGATTAATCACTAAGCTTAAAATCTGATTCCTCACATTCTCCCCACCTTAAGAGATTTCGTCCTCGAAATCAAAGGCAAACAAGGGCAGAACAAACAAACATTCAAATCAGCACGAGCAACTACTCAAATTCGAAGAGAAAACCAATAATTTACCTGGAAAATTCGCACGATCAGTGCTCAAATAGATGAGGCCAGTCCTGTCTCATCTTCTCCTCAACTTCCCAGGTAGCTTCTTCTCGGCCATGCTTACTCCATTGAACCATCACCAACGGAATTATCTTGTTCCTCAACTGCTTCTCCTTTCTATCCAGAATCTGCACTGAATATTCAACATAGCTCAAAGCAGAATCCAGCTCAACTTCGTCGGTTCTCAAAACATGGGACGGATCTGGCTCATATTTTCTCAACATAGACACATGAAAAACATCATGCATCGCTGCTAATTCCTCGGGCAACTGCAACCTATAAGCCAACTGTCCAATCCGCTCAACAATCTCAAAGGGACCAACGAATCTGGGAGCCAATTTGCCTTTAAATCTAAATCGCATAACGCTCTTGAAAGGAGAAATCTTGAGAAGCACACGATCGCCAACCTCAAACTCTAACGGTCGACGTCTTCTGTTAGCATAGCTAGAGAAGCGGTCTTGAGCAGCTTTCATTCTACTCCGAATCAAATCAATCTGATCTTTCATGTGCTGCACAAATTCAGGGGTAGAAAGCTGTCTCTCACCAACTTCTTCCCAACAGATCAGAGATCTGCATTTTTGACCATACAACGCCTCAAACGGAGCCATCCCTATAGTCACCTGGTAGTTGTTATTATACGAAAACTCAACCAAGGACAAAGAATCATGCCAGCCACCGCTGAAATCCATCACAATTGCACGCAGCATATCCTCTAAAGTCTGGATAGTCCGCTCAGACTGTCCGTCTGTCTGAGGGTGATAGGCTGTACTCATAGCCAATCTTGAACACATCGCTGCTCGAAAACTCTTCCAAAATCGAGAGGTGAACCTCGGATCTCTATCGGACACTATCAAAACTGGAACTCCATGCAATCTTATCACTTGGTCGATGTACAACTTCGCCATTTTCGTCATCGATCACCTCACATCATAGGGAATGAAATGGGCTGACTTCGAAAGTCTGTCAATCACAACCCAAATCGCATCGCATCCCCTGCTCATCGAGGTAGATGAGTCACGAAATCCATGGCGATGTGCACCCAATTCCATTGGGGCACCTCTAAACTCTGCAGCAAACCACCAGGTCTCATCCTCTCAGCCTTGACCTATTGGCAATTCAGACATCTAGCAACAAAAACAAAGATGTCGCTCTTCATACCTGCCCACCAGTAGTGAGACTTCACGGCATGATACATCTTCCTCTCGCCCGGATGCACACTGTACCGACTACAATGCGCTTCATTCATGATGGTCTCCTTCAAATCAATCAGGTTTGGAACCACTAATCTCCCTCGAAATCTCAGACATCCATCCGAAGAAACAGAGAAATAATCAAACTGACCATTCTGGGCCTTAATCCTCAACTCATGGATATAGGGATCAGTCCTCTACGCCTCCCTGATGTGGTGCAAAATCTGCGGCTCAACCTGAATCTTAGAAACCAAGAAGTACGGGTCACTCGGCTAAAATCTCCAACCGAAAGTACTCAACTGCTCATAGACTCTCGCAGCACTCAAAAACGAAAGCATCGTAGGCTGGGTCTTCCTACTCAAGGCATCTGCTACTGAGTTCATCCGTCCAGGCTGGTACTGAATCTCACAGTTAAAGTCTTTGAGCAATTCCATCCAACTTCGTTGCCTCATATTTAAATCAGACAGCGTGAATATATATTTCAGGCTCTTGTGGTCGTTGTACACCACAAATTCTTCACCATACAGATAATGCCACCAAATCTTCAAGGCAAACACTATCGCAGCCAACTCCAAATCATGAACAGGGTACCTCGTCTCGTGAGGCTTCAACTGTCGAGACGCATAAGCAATCACGTACCCGTACTGCATCAGGACACATCCCAAACCATTGAGAGAAGCGTCGGAGCACACCACAAATCCTCCGGATCTAGACGGTCGAGCCAAAACAGGAGCAGTAGTCAACTTCTCCTTCAACGTCTAAAAACTGTACTCGCACTCGTCAGTCCAAACGAACTTCCTATCCTTCTGAGTCAACTAAGTCAGAGGCCTGGCTATTGAAAAGAACTTCTCGATGAAACGCCTGTAATAGCCAGCAAATCCCAAAAAGCTGCGGATCTCGGACACATTCCTAGGTCTCTCCCAGTTAAGAACTGCTTCAACCTTACTCGGATCTACTGAAATCCCTTGTGTCGAAATCACATGACCCAAAAAGATAATTCTATCAAGCCAAAATTCACACTTGCTGAACTTGGCGTACAACTGTGAGTCTCTCAATCTCTGCAACACCAGTCTGAAATGCTCCTTATGCTCTCTCAAGCTCTTCAAATACACTAGGATGTCATCTATGAAGACGATCACGAACCGATCAATATAATCGCTGAAGACGCGACTCATCAAGTCCATAAAAACAGTTGGGGCATTCGTCAACCCAAACGGCATGACCAAAAACTCATAATGTGTGAGGATTCAGATATAGATTAGTGGTTAATTTTATTGTTTGGGTTTAGCCACGTGAATTTTGAAATTATAGAGTTGTCGAATTCCTCCAAGTATTGAATCAACCGTACTGTAGCCAACGACTGGTAGGATTTGGAATTTGATGGTTACTGTAGCTTGCAGCTGGTGGAAATGGCAAAAATCAGTCGTTGCGCTGGTGTTGCGTCTGGCAGTCTTTGCGCTCGTGAGAGAATGACCAGTCAATGAATTGAGGAACCAGTCGAGGAAGCAACGCGACGTCGTCTGGTTTAGTTGAAACGCTGCGTTTCGAGGATTGCGACTGGATAGCTTGCGACTGGATATCTTGCGACTGGATAGTTGCAACTGGATAGTTGCGACTGGATTGTTGCGTCTGCTTTGTTGTAGGAAGCATGAGTGCCAGTCGTAAGGTTCCTACGGTTCAAGACGACTGGATTGGTGAGCAGCAGTCGAGAGATTTGAGATGTATATATATAGAGGTGTTGATCGACACTTAGAATAATTGAGAGCCAGATATTCCTTATCTCTTCTTTCTCAAACCCTCGTAGAGATACTGTTCACCGAGGCTTTCTTCCCTAGATTTCCGTCATTCTCCGTCGAAGATTTGAGTGATTTCGGTGGCGCTGGGTTCCCTGTGAACTTCTCTTTCGATTGCTACCCATTTGAAGCTGCAGAACGACCTTGGAGAAGATCGCGAAAGCTGCTGGTTTCTGGTCGTGTGTGATGTCGTGCCCTGTTTGAATTTGTGAGGTAGAATTTGTGGATTCGAGGTACGATTGAGCAGCCCTTAGCAGCTTTGAGCGTGAACATGTCTATATTTCAATGTTGTGATATCCGTGACGTTGTTGCTATGCGTTTACGTGGAACAGTTTGATGAATTGCTTGAACTATACATTCTGTTTGCACGTATTATGAGTTGTATGCATTAAGCATGAATATTGAATGGCATTCATGCATACATCTTTAGCCTGAATTGACAGATTGATTTGATTACCTGATTGGGTGCCACGTTGTGACTGGCCGACTGTTGGGTCGTGCCCGAAAAGTCCAACGCTATCATCGGAGTGGTGACTACCGGATTCGAGTGTCTACCACCGAGCTGTGATGGGCTGACGGGCCCCGATGATCACGGACCGATGATTGCCACCGACTGATTGGCTGTGCGAGGTATAGAGCCTTGATTTGAGTTTCCAGTTGATAGACTGGTCTAGCTATCCAATTTCTTGATAGCCCTCATGCATTCATAGCATTGATTATAGCATGTTGCATGTTTAGCTGTTTTGATAGCTCTTCGTACTGAGGCTTGACCTCGTACTTGTTTTTCTGCCTTTGTCTTGTTTGGGTCTGCGTTGCCCATTTGCAGGAGCTTCAGGTAACCAAGCTGGGCAGAGTGGAAGTTCAGCTGGTCGATCCCCTCGTCCCTGAGTCCGAGTCTATATATATGATATGTATTGAGCCGGGGGATGCCCCGTGTTATCATGTATTGGAGGATCGGTATTTGATTTGATATTTTTGTTGTTACCTGTTGTGCATGAGTTTGAGTCAACTCATATTTTAATTATCGATATTTTGAATGTATGATTTGAAGTTCAGGCCCATTGTATTTTGAAAAATTTTTAAGCCCTGATTTTAAGCTTCCGTGTTTATGCGCTTATTATGTGTTAATGTTTAGTAATTAGCACGGGGCCTGACATTTTTGGTATCAGAGCTTAAACTGGGATAAGCTCGATTTCTTTTGATCACACTCGAGTCTAGGCACAGAGTTTTGATTTGATTTTGATTGCCTCTGTGACTTATGTGATTTATTATCTGTCTTGTTGTTATATCTGCTGTGAGATCTTACCTCTAGGCTCGTTTAGATGCCGCCGAGACGAGGAGGAGGTAGGAGGACTAGACGTTCTGAGGAGGAGTCTAGAGCAGGTAGTGACGACGATCAGGTTGAGGACGTCACTAGGCAGATAGGTGGAATGGAGTTAGTCTTAGCCCGATTTCAGCGGACGAACCCACCGACGTTGGCCGGTACTGAGGGTGGCGCTAGGGCTGAGGCGTGGCTTGTTCAGATGGAGGAGCTATTTGATACCTTGGAGTACGCTCCGGAAAAGAGACTGAAGCTGGCGGTGCTGTAGCTGCGAGATGATGCACAGCACTGGTGGAGGAGTACTTCTAGGATGCTTCGAGATAGTGGGACGATGCTCACTTGGGATGCTTTCTGTGAGGCTTTTCGACGCGAATATACTCCAGAGTCCTACTTCGCTAGCCGGGAGCGTGAGTTTGATAATTTGAAGCAGGGTGATATGCGTGTGGCCGAGTATGCGAGGCGGTTTTCTGCGCTTCTAGTGTACATGCCAGCTGTGGCGAACCAAGAGCGAACGAAGAGGAACAAGTTCTTGAAGGGCTTGAGACCTGACCTTTATCGGATGGTGTTGTCTGGATCCCCGGCGATCTTTATGGAAGCTGTGAACAATGCGGTGGATATCGAGGAGAGTTTGATGGATCCCGAGGCTCCAGTGCATCAGACGACCGTGCGTGCTTCTCAGCCAGCTCAGGCGGTGTCGCAGTCGTATCAATATCCTCAGGGGTCACAGCAGTCGAGTCGCCAGCAGTTCAGACCTCGAGGGAAGCAACTTAAGAAGAAAGGCCATTCGAGTTCCTCTGGTTCCGTGAGCTCGAGTTCTGGCAGTGGTTCAGGTGGTGGTTCTGGCGGCGGATTTTGTAGTCAGTGCGGAGGGAGACACGAGACTTCGGAGTGTCGTGGAGTTAGAGGACTCTGCCATCTTTGTGGTTAGCCGGGACATTTTGCGAGAGCGTGTCTTTCGATTGGAGGGCGATCTACTGGTCAGTCGCAGCAGGGTTCCGCTAGCGGTACTTCTCAGCGACAGCAACCTTTTGCACAGTCCCAGCGATGTGGTTTTCAGCCTCGTGAGCCGTCACGTTTTGGAGGACCTTCCCGACCCCCATTTCAGATTCCCCAGCAGGCGCAGGCGAACGCCTTGTCGTTGGACCAGGCTGAGGAGACGCCGGGCATGGTGATTAGAGGTACATGCTATATTTATGATTATCCTGCGAGAGTTTTGTTTGACACTGGTGCATCACACTCTTTCATATCTGAGATGTTTGTGTTTGAGCTTGGGTTGAGTTCTTCCCCACTGTGTGATGTTGTTTCTGTGTCTACTCCTGCTGGTGTGGATCTGTGGTCTAGAGAGGTAGTAGTAGATTGCCTGATTAGGTTTGATGAACATGTGTTGGTGACCAATTTTATTGTGTTGGGGATTAGAGATTTCGACTGTATTTTGGGAATGGACGTATTATCTAGCTATAAGGCTACCGTTGATTGCTTCCATGGTGTGGTGAGATTTCGCCCTGATACGGGTGAAAGGTGGGATTTCTACGGCACGGATTCGAGGTCGAAGATTCCCCTAGTATCGGCTATGGAGATGTTTAGCCTGCTATCGCTAGGTAATGCAGGATTCATGATCTACGCACTTGATAGTTCCCAGGAGCAGCGATTAGAGTTGCGTGACATCCCCGTCGTTCGAGAGTTTCCCGACGTGTTTCCAGATGAGATTCCTGGATTTCCTCCTCGACGCGAGATCGACTTCAGTATTGAGTTGGTGCTCGGTACTGCCCCGATTTCTAGAGCTCCTTACCGGTTGGCGCCCGCTGAGTTGAAAGAGCTGAAGGAGCAGTTGACTGATCTCTTAGAGAAAGGCTTCATCAGACCTAGCATGTCGCCTTGGGGAGCTCCGATTCTGTTTGTGAAAAAGAAAGATGGCACTATGAGGATGTGCGTGGACTTCAGACAGTTGAATAAGGCCACGGTGAAGAACAAGTATCCTCTGCCGAGGATTGATGACTTGTTCGATCAGTTGCAGGGATCGGTTGTTTACTCGAAGATTGACTTACGCTTTGGTTATCACCAGTTGCGAATTAGAGACGCTGACGTGGCAAAGACAGCCTT
>KV019820.1:149816-178558 GCA_001598015.1 Dorcoceras hygrometricum | reverse complement strand
GAAGGACATGAGAAATGACATCTCTGGTTTTGTAGCTCAATGTTGAATTTCCAACAGGTCAAGGCTGAGAGGATGAGACCTGGTGGATTGCTACAGAGTCTAGAAGTGCCTCAGTGGAATTGGGAGCATATCGTCATGGATTTTGTGACTCATTTGCCTCGATCGAGTAGGGGATGTGATGCTGTTTGGGTTGTTGTTGATATACTTTCGAAGTTAGCCCATTTCATTCCCTATGATGTGAGGTGTTT
This sequence comes from Dorcoceras hygrometricum, assembly GCA_001598015.1. NCBI lineage: Eukaryota > Viridiplantae > Streptophyta > Magnoliopsida > Lamiales > Gesneriaceae > Dorcoceras > Dorcoceras hygrometricum. The sequence continues at coordinate 178,310 of KV019820.1, read as the reverse complement.
GATGAAGAAGATGGCGCGACTGTACATCGATCATGTGGTGAGATTGCATGGAGTGCCGGTTTTGATAGTGTCTGATAATGATCCAAGGTTTACTTCCCGATTTTGGAAGAGTTTGCAGGCAGCGATGGGTTCGAGATTGGCTATGAGTACAGCCTATCACCCATAGACAGATGGTCAATCTGAGAGGACCATTCAGATTTTAGAGGATATGCTGCGAGCAGTTGTATTGGATTTCAGTGGTGGCTGGCAGGATTCCTTGTCCTTAGTTGAGTTTTCTTATAACAACAGCTACCAGGTGACTATTGGGATGGCACCTTTTGAAGCGATGTACGATCGTAAGAGTAGATCACCGATCTGCTGGGAAGAGATTGGTGAGAAGCAGTTGTCTACTCCTAAGTCTGTGCAGCACATGAAGGATAAGATTGAGTTAATTCGGAGTAGGATGAAATATGCTCAAGATCGACATGCTAGCTATGCTAACAAGAGACGCAGACCTTTGGAGTTTGAGGTTGGCGATCGAGTGTTTCTCAAAGTTTCTCCTTTCAAGAGCGTGATGAGATTCAGATTGAAGGGTAATTTGGCTCATAGATTCGTTGGTCCCTTTGAGATTGTTGACAGGATCGGACAGTTGGCTTATAGATTGAGGCTACCTGATGAGTTAGCAGCGATGCATGATGTGTTTCATGTGTCAATGTTGAGGAAATATGAGCCAGATCCATCCCATGTGTTGAGGACTGATGAAGTTGAGCTGGATTCTAGCTTGAGCTATGTTGAATATCCAGTGAAGATCCTGGATAGGAAGGAGAAGCAGCTGAGAAATAAGGTTATTCCGTTGGTGATGGTCCAATGGAGCAAGCATGGTCGTGAGGAAGCTACCTGGGAAGTTGAAGAGAAGATGAGACAGGAGTGGCCTCATCTATTTGAGCGTTGACAGTAGTATTCCAGGTAACTTTCTGGATTTTTGATCTCGTGTTTGAATGTGTGTTGTTGATTAGTGGTTTGTTTAGCATTGAGTATGCTGGGCAGTATGGCATGGGTGTTTTTGGAATGGTGTCTAGTATACTGTGCCGTGAGAATGCCATCTTGTTGTGATTGTCGTTCCTCGTTATTTTTTTTTGAATCTGGTGCTACGAGTTGATTTCGAGGACGAAATCGATTTCTAGTGGGGGAGAATGTGAGGACTATAAATTGTTAAGTACGATTTATTAGCAAATCAGATTTGGATTAGGATTAGCTAATTGAGTTTCTGATTATCGGGTTTTCAGATGTGAGGATTTGGTGATTTTCAGAATTTCAGATTTGAGTGAAATCTGGATGTTCAGATGTGTCCCTCGTGGGTTTGTGTGAATTGTCGCGAGCAGGGAGCGAAACGCTGTCGTTTGAGGTGATAGTCAGATATGGTGTTGCAAGAGGTAATGCGATGTCGTATCGTGTTTTCAGATTTGACGCTAGTGAGTGGAATCTGTTTAGCGGGCGTGAACATATGTGAGCATTTCTGTGGTCAAGTCTGGATGAGCGTTAGCGGGATCTGTTGCGAGAGCGGGATCCTATGCTACGTTGTTTTGTTAAGTAGAGCGACGCCGTTTTGATTAGAAGCGCGTGTTTTGTTTGTAGAGTCAGACCCGAGATAGTGTAGTCGGATGTGAGTGACAGCTGAGGCTAGATTTGAGGGATTCTGCCTTAGCGATGGGATCAGAATTTTTCGGTGATTGACTTTCACTGTAGCTTGGACTTGGGGAATTTATATTAAGTGTCGATCAGCACTTATAGTATTTTCAAACTCGATATTTCTTATCTTCATCCCCGACAACCCTCGATTATTACTGTTCATCCAAACCCTATTCCGTCGATTGCCGTCATTTTATGCCGCCGTTTTGGAGCATCAAAGATTAAATGATCTTGTTTTTGTCTACTACAACTTACGTTTGAAAGAAAGGTGATAATTTTGTGTTTACTACTTTACCGTACATATTTCTTGAATTTGAATTATTGAAGTTTAGTTATTTTTTGTCTAATATCGTAGACTTGATAAACAAGAAAATTTTCAAAATCCAATTGATTATGACAGCATTGATAAAACTGAATTTTGGTTATGGAAGAAGAGGAAAATTCTTCAACTATTCTAGACAAAGATGAGTTGGATGACATGCTTTACGGTGAGGATACTCTTCCAAAAACTCATCACGAATAAGAAGGTTAGCTTTCTTTAATTTATTATGGCCAAAAGTTGAAAATAAAAATTATTGATTGGTTTATATCTTTATTTTAATTCGATTTATTAGTTCTTTGCTTTACTTTTTGTGAGGACTTTAATTAACCGATTTAATTAATGTTATGTTACGAGCAGATTAGATGAAACAGCCAGATTTAATTATGTAAAATGTTCGAGGAAAAATCAGATCGGAATGAGGATTTTATTGGAGAAGCGTGCCTTGTGAATTATCGAGTATCCAACCTAGGAGAACTGGTCAAAGCTGTTCGTTGAAATCAGCTTTGTACACGGGCAGATTTGAGTAGATGAGCCCCGAGCTGGAGAGAGAGAGAGTATGAGTGTGAGCTGATTGATGAATTTCGAATTTGACATAGAACAAATCACGTGTGAGATGGTAGCGCTGCGTGGACCGGTTCAGTTCATGTTTTGGTGTAGATAGGTTCGTGGGTTCCAGATTTGAGTGAGAGCAGCTCGTTTGGCGTATCTGTTCCACGAGTGTGAGCAGCTGTGCGTACTAGATTTGAGGAAACAGTGTGTTGGTACGTGCGTAAGTTGGTATCAGATTTGATATGAGCTGATAGTTGCCAGGGAACTGATGCGGGAGCGCGATCTGGTTTGGCATAGGAGATCTGAGTTGGTTGTATAGTAACCTGCGTGCATGACGCTCAAAGCTGGATGCTCCTATTTGGACAGCTCTTGTGATTAGATCTGGATGTGCGAGTGGTTTGTGGTCCAAACCGGAGGAGTTCAGATAAGGGTCAGCTTTGGCGGGATCTGGTCTGCGTGATCTGTTATCCTGAGCGAGACTCCTGCGCGACGTCGCTTGGTGGTAGTCAGATCTGGTGAAGTGCTCAGATCTGAATTGGTCGGTGGCACTGTAGCAGATCTCGGGACTTGGTAATTAGTTTGACTTTGACCATGTATACAAATAAATTCCCCGACACTTAGTCAATTTGAGACCATATATCCATTATCCCTTCCAGAAGAGAGAAATCGACATTCTATTTCCCCAAACCCTTACTGTTCAACCAAACACAAATCTTTCGATTGTCGTCGATTTACGTCGCCGTATGGAGCAAGGTTGGTGACGCTGAGCTCGTATCCTCTAGATCTTTCGTTTGGTACCATTTTGGAGCCTTGGGTCGGCGTGTTGAGGAAGTGCGAAGTAGTTGCAGTGTTCGTATATCTTCGCGATTTCCGGCCAGTAGTTCTTCCGTTCTTTTGAGCGTTGGGTAAGTGATTTCTTCTTGTTCTAAGCTTTGATTTGAGCTGTTGGTCCGACTTTGTGTAGTCGTGACTGGTTTGGACTTCTCAGCCATAGGCAGTAGGCTGAACGATCTTCGATACGAGCTGATTTGTTAGATGTCTTGGCAGATTTGAGCTTTCAGGCAGCTTCTGTTGAGTTTCTTGGTGAGCTAGTAGGGCAGCAGATCTGAGCAGGTTGTTGGAGCTGTGTTCTCGTGTGATCTGCTGAGGTAGTAGCTGTTTAGAGATTTGAGGTATGGATTGAGCTCTTACTAGCAGCTTTAATATCAGCCTGAAAATTTTTCTTTCGTGTTTGAGCTGCTGTGTTTATGTGTTGGACGATTCTGTGTGATTTTTCTGGTTTACGATGATGATTCGTGTGCCTAATTGTCTATGCGTGTGAATTATTTACCTAGAATTCATGTATAGCATTTGAGCCTACGTTCGTTGAGACCTAAAATCTCGCTGCGCGATTTTTCTGCTGAGTCTCCGTGCTGAGAATCCATTGTCATCGTTGAGTCACGATAGCTAGCTGAGTCGCTGTGATTTGGATTCTGATAGATGATTGAGATTTGATTGCACAGCTGAGTCGTTGTGCCTTTCTTACCGATGATTCTTGGTAACACACATGCATTGCACGTTTGAAATATTGCATGTCTGATATGATTGATGCTTTTTAGATGCTCTTCGTACTGAGGTTTGACCTCGTTTTATTTTCCCCTTTTTGGGCTGCTTTGGTCTATGTTGGCCTTTGCAGGATCTTCAGGTAATCCAGCTGGATCGAGTGGAGCATCGGCTGGTAGATCCCCATTTTGAGTCCCAGTTATATATATTATGTATTGAGATTTTGAGCCAGGGGATGACCTGTGCATATACTATATTCCGGGGATCTGTATTTGTTATATACCTGTATGTTGTTGTTGTTGTTGGATTTTTGAGTCAAAAACCATATTTTGAGTATTATTGTATTTTAAGAGTTGATTTTCAGTTCAGGCCCAAACGAAAAATTTTAGCCCATATTTTACGCTTCCGTGTAATTGTGATTAATTGAGTAATTAATCGCTGATTTAGAGCACCGGGCCTAAAATTCTTGGTATCAGAGCCTAAACTGGGATAAGCTCGATTCTTTTCCATCACACTTGAGTCTTATCACATCAAACTGTAAGTTTCTTCAAGCATTCTGAAATTCAATTTTCTAAGTTTTCCTTAACTTAGCTGGGTTCCCGATCATTTTTTCTGAACATTGAGCTGCTGAAACGAACCTTAATCTAGAAATATTTTTTTGTAAAGTAAAGTGCGGAATAAACATTCTTTAAAATATAATTCGACATTAGAACTTTTCCTCAACGTAACTGTAAAGGTATAAATGAATAAATATCTCAAAAAGATTAAATCGTTCATTCAGGTTTAAAAATCAAAATAAAAATGTTGTATCTGAAGATGTCTAATAAAATAAAGCATCTGATGTGGTCACGGCGTAGCAGCTGCAGCGGACGATCAGAGGTCCTCATCCCTAGTCGGTATAAAATCAACCGCAGGATAACTTGCACCATTTAAATTTAGTGAGCCTAAAGGTCCAGCATGCTCTATCTGATAATAACGAGGTACATATTACAAAACCGCATGCAAGCACATGAGTATCGTAAAATACTTAAAAATATGCATGCATGAATAACAGTACATCATGATTTAGGAACTGGTCATAATAGTGCATAGTCGTATAGCATAACATAATGAGTCATGAACGTAACATAAAAGTCGTATGAGTCGTATCCGTGATGTTTGGGCCATTATACATTAACGATTGAGCAATCATAAAAACCAACGTACGCGGCGATGCGGTTCACCCGACCTTTCTCGGGATTCCCAACATCTCTATGCTACCACTTCACCATGTCGTGAACACATGGATCGATAAGCTCATTATAACATTAACAGAGGTTCATCGGGTCCGGTATCCCGACTCCACTCATCCTTACTTGCCACAACCAAATCCCTCAAAAACATTTTCTTTTATTCCATGCCTTAACATTTCGTAAAACATTCATGATGCGTGTATGTTATAAAATATGTAGCTTAAAAAGGTTTAGCCCGCCAATATATATTTAATTTTTTTTTAAAACATTAACATATCCATATACGTAAAATACTACATATATAATTAAATATATAAATGCAGACATTAAAATGTGACTAAATAACCACCTAAATCAGACTTTTAAATTTAAAACAAATATTAGGCCCATAAATTTAAAGGATTTTAGGCTTTAAAATTTTGATTTAAAATATTCGGCCCATTATACTTAAAATCATACTTTACACTTAAATAAAAATACTCGGTCCAGAAATAAAATAACTCGAACCTGACTTAAAATAATTTGACCCGACACCTAACTGACCTGACCCGGTTTAGCCGAATCGGCCCAACCGATCCAGCCAAACCGACCGAAACCCTAAACAACCCTAGCCGTCGCCTCTACACACACACGCGACTCCAAGCCCTTCGGCTGCCCTGTTCTGGCCACCCTTGGCCGGAACCTCGCTGGCAGACCACCACCAGGTCCGGCCGTCCCTCTAGGCCGAGCCATGGCCCGAACCATGGGCTGCATGATCAACACGGCGCTCGCAAAGGAGGCACCCGCTCGCGGCTCTATGGACGCAGAAACACGTCGGCCTTGGCTTGACCTTACGGTCGAGCCACCTTCACTCATCCTTGGACCACTTCGGACAAACCTCGGACCGAACCCCAGACCTATGAGCCGTCCATGATCGAAGCACGTCAAAGAATTTAACATATGCGTGGTAAAAGTCGTGATCAATGCATGGATCGCAAGCAACAACGATAGATGGAATCATTATGCATACAAATCATGCAATATCTCATGAAAACAGTAATATGATTTAAATGGTGAGAAAAAGGGATAATCGAGCATGCCTTTTTGAATAATTACGAAGAATACGTGTTACCGGAGCGGAGGACACGAGATTGGGACAATCAAACCTTGAAACCACACAAAAAACCGATGGAGCTCGGGCCAAGGGGAGGGTGGCGGCGTGAGATATGAGAGGGGAGTGAGGGTTTTCGAAAATTTGGTGTAGAAAAGAATGAGTAGTGTCCCAAAAGACCGCTCAGGAAAAAAAATTAAAAGAGTTTTCTCTCACTAACCCCACCAATTAAAAACGTTGATTAAAGCTCCAAATATAAACTTTGAACTCCTAATTTTCGTAACATAATATTCTCTAATTTTTAAAATGTAGTAAAGTTCATTAAATAGCTCGTATAGGAGAAAAACGGGTTCCCCTCGAGATACATACATAAAATCTTACTTTTTCACTGCTTAAAATAATAAATTTCGCTCTTAAAAATCTGCGGGCTTAAAAATTTAAATAAACTTACACCTCGGTCGTCCCCAGTCCCGTCCACGCGTCCGGAACTCGATCAGGCTAATCAAATGTCATGAACATCTTAAAACATAAAATTATCACTTAATCACATAAAATGACATATGATTTTCTAAAAACTAATTTTCCCCCTAGTAATGCACTCATTCTCACGTAATGAGGATTTCTGGACGTTATAACTGCTTTTCTTGATCAGGTTCTGAGCTTGATTATATCCAGTCTATTTTGAAGTATTATGCCCATGTCTTTGTTCTGTATGATTTAGATAGCAATCTTTGTACACTCATATCTTATAACTCTTGTAAAATCATTCTGCTGGTTTACTTAACTGGTTTTTCAGCTGGTCTATTATTCCACTTATCACTCCGATTGGTCTGTTATACCACTTATCACTACCACTGTGATCTGTTCTCTCAATTGTAAACCATTGTTTTTCTGTTCTTCGTCTCAAAGCACTCTGTTTCAAATTCTTCGAATTTTCTCAACTGAACTGTCATTATTCGGCTAAGCATCTTTGGACTGGTTTGACCTTAACAATCTTGACCAAATTACCTTTGCTGGTTTGTCCTCAACCAGCGCAACTAAGTATCCTGAGCTGGTTTGACTTTAACCTGCTTGACTCTGCTCCGATCTAGTTTCTACGTCCAATAATGTAAACTTCGTCCAGATCTTGTGCCTTTGGTCTGATTGATCTCTTTTCTTTTTCATCACCAAAACTTCTGAAATTTACTCTAACAGTGGCTCGTCTCAGTGACCTTTCACTCTTTCGCATTATTTTCGTGGGAAAGTTACTCACAGTTTAGAGTTAACACTCCATAGTCATTTCCAGGTCCTCAACAAGCTGGGGTGTATAGTTTGATCGAGGATTAAGCCATGGAGGTTCCATGAGGTGTGAACACAGGTACATGTTTTAGTTTCAGTCATACTATACGAGTTTATTTGATACCGGAGCGTTTCACTCAGGCCTTTCATCCAGTTTGTTGGTGATATTCAGTTCTTAACTACACCATTGTATGAGACTGCATTTGTGCCCACACCAGTAGATGAGTGATTTAATCTGAGCAATGTATTGAGTTGAGTATTGAATTTTGATGACAACATTATGATTGCTAATTTGATTGTGTTAACGATGCATGACTTTGATTGTATAATTCGTATTGACATTAACAAATTATCAAGCTACCGTAGATTATTTTCATTGTGTAGTAAGATTTCTACCATATTTCGATGCTAAATGGATTTTTTTATGGTCGAGGATCGTAGGCTAAGATACCATTAGTATCACCGATAGAAAAGTTCAGGTTGTTATCTTTATGAGGGATGTATGATTAATGACGTGGATGCTACAAAGGGAGAGTCGAGATACTCAGATATACTGAAACGAACCAGACTCTAGAAATTTTTTTTTTAAACATGTGCGGAAAACATAAACTTAAAGTATGGCTCGTTCCTTTCTAAAACATTGCTAAATCATTTTCTCAAAAATACTTTTAAACATAAATAAAGAAATATTTAAAACGTTAAAACATCCAACATACTAAAATCATTGAGTAAAATACTGAATGTAAACATGTTTAAAATCCAATAACTAGAACTGTATCATAGCAGAACTGAAACATAAAGGCGGTCACGGGGTACTGCTGCAACAGGCGCTCAGAGGTCCTCACCTCCAGTCGGAATATACTCATCGACAGGATCATCACCTGCACTATTTAAACCTAGTGAGCCTAGAGGCTCAACATGCTCTATCGTAATACATAACGAAGTACATACTAATAAAATCGCATGCAAGCATATACTTGTAATTAAAATAACGTTAAAGCATGAATGCGTGCATGATTTTAAAACATTTCTTCATACATTTCATATCATAACATATCATATAGCATATAAGGCATGGCATAACGTAACCTGAAAAATGTATGAGTCGTATCAGTGGATGTGAGCGGGCGTATGACTGATCAGTCGTAATAACCAACTTACGTGACGGTGTGGTTCACCCCGATATCACACGAGGATCCCTATATGTCACACATTTCCTATAAACTGCCACTTCACCCCGATATCACACGAGGATCCATAGGCCCTATAATCATACCTAAACACAGGGGATCCCCGGGCCCGGCTACCCGGCTAACTCCCATCATAAAACTTTGCCACATCACTTCAATCCCTCGGATTTTAACTTAAAAAGAGACATGCCTGATCGTTTCATAAAATATCATGATGCGTGAATTTCTTAAAATCGTGCAATTTAAAAGTCTTAGCCCGTTAATGTATATATAATCATTTCCTTTAAAACATTTACGTACATAAAATACTACATATATAATTAAACATACATTTATAGGCTTCTACATTTTTCTACTTCGGTCAAGGGTTGGTTCAGGAGCCCGGCCCCCTACGACTGGACTAGACATCACTCTAAATTAAGTAATATTTTTGCCTAATTAAATTAAATTTAGAATTCTAAAAATCAAGGCTAAAAGGGACTAATTAAAATCAATTTTTACTTCTAGAAATCAATTTGGGACTTATAAAAATCGATTTTGACTTTTAAAATCAATTTAAATCAATTTTGGCCTCAAAATCCGATTTTGACCAAAAGACCGATTTTGACCAAATTAAATCCCAAAAATCGATTTTGACTCCAATAAAATACCCAAGGCCCCAATTTTGATTAAAAACTTAAAATTAAACATAACTTTAATTATTTAAAAGGTTTGACTCAATTTTGACCTTCTGGCTATTTTCTTTAAAATTAGACATTTGACAAAAATAATTAAACAACATTTTGACTCGACACACGTCAAACCGACCCGGTCCAACTGAACCAGCCACATCGATCCAATTGAACCGGCCGGTCCAAGACATAAAATTAAACCTTTAAAATTTCTAATTTACTCCATCCTTTGCTAAAAATTCAAACATTTAAAATTTGACTAAATAAAGACTCATTGATCAATTTTGACCAAATAAAATCACAATGATCAAAATTTGACTTTAAAATTTGATAAAATATTAGGCCCATAAATGAAAGGATTTTAACTTTAAAATTTTGACTTTAAAATATTCGGCCCAACCAACTCAGATCTCCTATGCCAAACCAGAGCGCGCTCCCGCATCAGTTCCCTGGCAACTATCAGCTCATATCAAATCTGATACCAACTTACGCACGTACCAACACACTGTTTCCTCAAATCTAGTACGCACAGCTGCTCACACTCGTGGAACAGATACGCCCAACGAGCTGCTCTCACTCAAATCTGGAACCCACGAACCTATCTACACCAAAACATGAACTGAACCGGTCCACGCAGCGCTACCATCTCACGCGTGATTTGTTCTATGTCAAATTCGAAATTCATCAATCAGCTCACACTCATACTCTCTCTCTCTCCAGCTCGGGGCTCATCTACTCAAATCTGCCCGTGTACAAAGCTGATTTCAACGAACAGCTTTGACCAGTTCTCCTAGGTTGGATACTCGATAATTCACAAGGCACGCTTCTCCAATAAAATCCTCATTCCGATCTGATTTTTCCTCGAACATCTTACATAATTAAATCTGGCTGTTTCATCTAATCTTCTGGTAACATAACATTAATTAAATCGGTTAATTACAGTCCTCACAAAAAGTAAAGCAAAGAATTAATAAATCGAATTAAAATAAAGATATAAACCAATCAATAATTTTTATTTTCAACTTTTGGCAATAATAAATTAAAGAAAGCTAACCTTCTTCTTCGTGATGAGTTTTTGGAAGAGCATCCTCACCGTAAAGCATGTCATCCAACTCATCTTGTCTAGAATAGGTGAAGAATTTTCCTCTTCTTCCATAACCCAAAATTCAGTTTTATCAATGCTGTCATAATCAATTGGATTTTGACAATTTTCTTGTTTATCAAGTCTACGATATTAGACCAAAAATAACTACACTTCAATAAATTCAAATTCAAGAAATATGTACGGTAAAGTAGTAAACACAAAATTATCACCTTTCTTTCAAACGTAAGTTGTAGTAGACAAAAACAAGATCATTTAATCTTTGATGCTCCAATCTATTCCTTTTTTTTGTATGGATTCTTTCAAACACGCTAAAATTTCTTTCACATCCCGAAGAAGAAGAAGTTTGACTTAAAATTTTAATAGCTAAACTTTGTATATTTGGAGCACTACATCCAAAAACTCTCCACCATTCATCTAAAAAAATCAATAAGTTAAAAACCTGAGAAATATCACACTAATATTTAAAGTAAATAATACATACCTGGTTGCATACTCTTTGATGAATCAAAAGCAAGTTGTCGAGCAAAGCTTCCTAATCTATCTTGATAAATGGCTACTTCATCAATGCACTTTCTTTGAATAGCTCTATCACTAATTAAGGTTGTGACCATCATATAAAGCTATCCGTTATCTCCTTTTTATTGCACATATTCAACTTATTATATAAAAAGGCAGGGTTTATGAGATATGCCTCTGCATGAATGTCACGCCGAAGTTTTTTGTCCCATCTAGTCTTAATAATACTTTTAAAAGGCTTATACAATTTCTTTTTATTCTTGAAGATATTCTTTATCTCTTCTTGACCTATACATTCCGTCATAGACATAACCAATCAAAGGCCTTCGATCTGTATCCATTATACGTAGCATTCGGATTAGTGGAGCACAAACACAAACCACAACTTTACAATCACTCCGAAATCTCGAATCAAGAACTACCGCTACAACACCACTTGATTTTTTGTCTTTAGAGTATCGTGAATCCTTAAATGTCTTACTAGTAAAAAAAGCTTGCAAAGCATGTTGATGTTCTAGGATACTCTTCAATGCAATGAATGTGGTAGCAAAACGTGTTGGACCTGGACGTACAATCTCAATCCATCCTTCTCTCTTTCTCAACCAGGCCAATGGAAATGCATGATTGTTAACAAATTTTGTAATTGAAGCAGCTCTTTTTGCAAGATTACATACAAGGTCCATTTTACCAATACCACCAAGAATCAAATTCAAACAGTGTGCAGCACAAGAAGACCATTTGATGGAGGGATACTTATCTTGATCAAAACACCAGCAACTTTGTTGTTGGCTCCATTATCACTTACCAAATGAATTACATTTTTTGATACAACCCATTCAACTAACAGAACAAATGGTTTGAAAATTGTGGTTGCATATTTCACAATATCAGAAGAATCAATGGATCTTACAAATGTTGTTCCTCTCTTGCAATACACTATAAAGTTTTTTAGTTGTCTATTTGATCGATCTTGCCAACCATCAGCCATGATAGTTCAACCTCTTTATTCCCAAACAAATTCGATAACTATTAATTACTAACTGAACTTCCTTTTTCATGTTTCCTAATAAATTTGTTCGCAACTGATTATATTTAGGTGTTTTATAACTAGGACCAATAGCATCAATAACATCGATAACCAAGAATCATCGTTAATCAAGGCACAACGACTCAACTGTGCAATCAAATCTCAATCATCAATCAGAATCCAAATCATAGCGACTCGGCTGGCTATCGCGACTCAGCGACGACATTTGATTCTTAGCACGGCGACTCAGTCGGCAAATCGCGACTCAGTGATCATCAGATCTCAACGAACGTAAGCTCAATATGCTATGCATGAATGCCAAGTAAAAAAATCACACGCATAGAAAATTAAGCACACGAATCATCATTGTAAACCATCAAGATCACACAGAATCATCTAACACATAATCACAGCAGCTCAAACACGAAAGAAATATTCTCAGGCTGCTATTAAGGTTGCTAGTAAGAGCTCAATCCGTACCTCAAACCTCTACACAGCTACTACCTTAGCAGATCACACGAGAACACCGCTCCAACAACCTGCTCAGATCTGCTGCCATACTAGCTCACCAAGAAGCTCAACAGAAGCTGTCTGAAAGCTCAAATCCAAATTTGCTAAAGAAACGAGAGATTTACCGGACTGGTAAATCGTGAAATATTCAAACGATCTACTCTCATCGCACCTCCTCGAACAGCCGGTCAAGTCTCCAAAATGGTACCAATAGAAAGATCTAGAGGAGACGAGCTCAGCACCACCGACCTGACACCAAATGGCGGCGTAAATCGACGACTATTGGGAGAAATCGAGTATGATGAACAGTAAGGGTTTGCAGTCAACGCTACAGTGAAATTCAACTCATCTCAGACCTTAACACTACACCAGATCTGATTCCTCTACGCTATACCAACTCGTGACCTCCAAAACGCGTCGCACAGGAGTTCAGCTCAGAGCAAACAGCTCACGCATATCTAGCGTACAGGTCAAAACATGCACAGATCAGATCAAGCCACGCCACATCGACAGATCGCATTTTGCGTATCAATTCCCGTGCACTTATCAATTTGGCAACTAACGTATCACGCTAGTCAACTCTAGCAACTAGCGTCTAAGCTGATTTCGCAAAACGACGTCGCGTCGTCTCCAGCTCAGGGAAAAACAGATTACGCATACATAGACCAGCTCACATACGTCCAGCTCTCGCCTACTCTGGAAACCTTAAACTGTACCGGTCTACTCCAAAATCACGAATCAAACCGGTCCACACAGTACCACTAACTCACGCTCCTATAAGTCGTTTTCCATCACTTCGCTATTCCAACAGCTCAGAGCTGTTTCGACCCATAACAGCTCGTGCTAGGGATAATAGAACTGATCACGCACTGGACAGCTTACACATACGAGGCATTTCTCTCCCAAAGCTGAACGCCAGTAGTTCACGAAACACCAATCCGCCCAGCATTTACTCTCTCTTCCTCAATTCAAATCTCTAAGCTGGTACATCCCAGACCAGCTCACGCCTATTCCATCCTATGTCAAACCCGAAGATCATCAACAGCTCAGACCAATCCTCCTAAGATGAATACTCTACATTTCACGTCTCCCTTTGTTAATCCTCATTCAACAGCTTACGAAATTAAGTCTTGCTATATCCTCTAATCTGCTCCTAATGTACCTCTAATTAAATCGATTAATTACAGTCCTCACATCCTCCCCTTAAGAGATTTCGTCCTCGAAATCAGGTGACATGTACAGATCAAAACTAAGGAAAACCAAAGAATCACCAGGATTGAAATATAACAATCCAACATTCCTAACATATCCAAGGTAAATCAACACAAATCAGTAGACTAGAAAAATTACTTGAATCGATACTGCGTATGCTCAAACATATGAGGCCACTCCTGTCTCGTCTTTTCTTCAACTTCCCAGGTAGCTTCCTCTCTATCATGCTTGCTCCATTGGACCATCACCAACGGAATAGTCTTGTTTCTCAATTGTTTCTCCTTCATATCCAGAATCTGTACTGGATATTCAACATAAGTCAGGGTCAGATCCAGCTCAACTTCATCGGTCCTTAGCACATAGGATGGATCTGGCTTATATCATGCATCGCTGCTAACTCAGCAGGCAATTGCAATCGATACGTTAAGGATCCAATCCTCTTAAAAATCTCTAATGGGCCAACGAATCTAGGAGCTCATTTACCCTTAAGTCTGAATCTCATCACGCTCTTGAATGGAGAAACTTTCAGAAACACTCGATCACCAACCTGAAATTCCAAATGCCTACGCCTCTTGTTAGCATAGCTAGCTTGACGATCTTGTGCACCTTCATACTGCTTCGAATCAACTCAATCTGATCAGTCATATTCTGCACAAACTCAGGGGTAGATAGTTGTCTCTCGCCAACTTCTTCCCAACAAATCGGCGATCTACACTTCGACCATACAAAGCCTCGAATGGTGCCATCCCAATAGTCACTTGGTAGCTATTATTGTACGAAAATTCTACCAGGGATAAATAATCCTACCAGCCACCACTGAAATCCAACACAATTACTCGTAGCATGTCCTCCAAAGTCTGAATAGTTCTCTGTTCACTGATTAATCGGTTTCTTTCCGCACATTTTTGTTAACCGAGAAATCAGCCATTAAACTGAGATATCTTAAGTCTGGTAACTCGGACTTAAGTTAAGCAGTGCTTGTAAAAATAGTTTTAAACGGTTTCGAAAATTTAAAAATACCAAGGAGTTCTTTCAACCCCCCCCTTCTGAACTCCTAGTCCTGTTTTCATGCCATATTGATCCTATCAGATTCTTTGTCCCTGGTAGAATTTTCGTACAAGAATAGCTACCAAGTGACTATCGGGATGGCCCCATTCGAAGATTTGTACGGTCGTAAGTGTAGATCACCGATTTTTGGGAATAAGTTGGAGAGACGACTGTCTACCCCTGACTTTGTGCAGCATATGAAATATAGGTTGGGTTAATTCGAAGCAGGATGAAGGCTGCACAAGATCGTCAAGCTAGTTATGCTAATACGAGGCGTAGGCCTTTGGAGTTTCAGGTTGGCGATCGAGTGTTTCTGAAGGTTTCTCCCTTCAAGAGCGTGATGAGATTCAGGATTAAGGGTAAATTAGCTCCTAGATTCGTTGGACCCTTCGAGATTATTGAGAGGATTGGATCCTTGGCTTATCGATTGCAGCTGCCTGCCGAGTTAGCAGTGATGCATGATTTGTTTCATATGTCAATGTTGAGAAAATATGAGCCAAATCCGTCCCATGTGCTAAGGACTGATGAAGTTGAGCTGGATTCAACCGTGAGTTACGTTGAATATCCGGTGCAGATTCTGGATAGGAAGGATAAGAAATTGAGAAATAAGACTATTCCGTTGGTGATGGTCCAATGGAGCAAGCATGGACGAGAGGAAGCTACCTTGGAAGTTGAAGAAAAGATGAGACAGGAGTGGCCTCATCTAATTGAGCATATGCAGTAGTAGTTCAAGTAATATTCTAGCTTGCTGAGTTGTTCTGAGTTGAGTTGGTATTTTTGGCTAATGATTGTTCGATTGTTAAGAATGTTGGAATGTTGTGTCTCAGTACTGGTGATTCTATGGTTTTTTTTGAGTTTTTGATCTGTCGTTCTTTGATTTCGAGGACGAAAGCTCTTAAGTTGGGGAGAATGTGAGGACTGGAAATCATTAGTTAGTAATTAAAAATTAGTCAAATCTGAATGGTTATTTGGTCCCGAGAGGTATCTCGTGCCTAGTAAGCTGTTAAGGAGCTTCGGATTTGACTTAGAAGTGAATCGGGTGTGAATCGATGAGTGAAGGGAGAGAGTAAGCGCTGGCCAGATTTGGTGTATCGGGAGCAGCTGGAGTTCAGAATTGGAGAATACCCCCGCGCGAGTGAATTAGAGGTTCTGTGAGGATCGGTTTGGTTCACGGTTTGAGTAGACCGGTTCGTTTTTTTCAGATTTGAGTAAGATCCGGGTGTACAGATCTGACCCTCGTGTGTATGAGCGGGAGACAAAACGATGTCATTTGGCGTATACCAGATTTGATGCTGGTTGAGTTTAATAGATGCGACGTCATTTAGCAAGCATTAGATTTGATGAGAGCTGGACTCCGGTGCGACGTCGTTTGGTAGTAGTCAGATCTGGTGTAGCGTAGAGGAATCAGATCTGGGGTAGCGCTAAGATTTGAGCTGAGTTGACTTCTACTGTAGCGTTGACTAGAGAATATATATAAGTGTCGATCAACACTACGATTTTGAGACACAATATTTCCTATCTTCTTCCCCAGAGAGCTCTCGACTTATATCTGTTCTTAAAACCCTTACTGTTCATCCGAACACAAATTTCCCGATTGTCGTCGATTGACGCCACCGTTTGGAGCAAGGTTGGTGGCGCTGAGCTCATCTCTTCAAGATCGTTCTTTTGGTACCAATTTGGAGGCTTGGGTCGGCGTGTTGAGGGAGTGCGAAGTAGTTGCAGTGTTCGAATATCTTTGCGATTCCCGACAAGTAGTTCTCCCATTTTATTTGAGCTTTGGTATTTGAGCTTGTAGGCAGCTTCTGTTGAGTTTCATGGTGAGTTAGTAAGACAGCAGATCTGAACAGGATGTTGGAGCTTTGTTCTGGCGCGTTACCAACTGGCGATGTGCCCCGTGTGATCTGTTGAGGTATTAAAAGCTCAGGGGAAGATACAAATTGAGCTCTGTTTAGCAGAGTTATTATCAGCTTGAGAATATTTCAATTCGTGTGTGAGCTGCTGTGATTATGTGTCGGAAGGATCTGCCAGAATTGTTGGTTTTTGAGGATGATTATGTGCTCTTAGTTTCTTATGTGCGTGCTTTATATATATATATTTGTGAGCATGATTATGCTTGACATTCCCGCATATCACATTGAGCCTATATCTTTGAGACCTGAAATATCGCTGAGTCACGATTTGCCGGCTGAGTCTTCGTGCACAGAATCCAATGTCGTCACTGAGTCGTGATAGCTAGCTGAATAGTTGTGATTTGGATATTTGTTGATTTATGGAGATTACTGCACAACTGAGTCGTTGTGCCTTGCTTAGATGATTCTTGGTAGCCCTAATGCTTTGCACGTTTGAAATATTGCATGTATGATATTATTGATGCTATATTTGTGGTCTTTGTACTGAGGTTTGACCTCGTTTATTTTCCCTTCTTGGGTTGCTTCGGTCTGTGTTAACCTTTCCAGGGTCTTCAGGTAATCCAGCTGGACAGAGTGGAGCGTTAGCTGGTAGATCCCCATTTGGATTTTTGAGTCAAAATCCGTATTTTGATTATGATTGTATTTTGAATGATATTTCGAGTTCAGGCCCAAACAAAAAATTTAGCCCATGTAGTTGTGTTTCCGCATAATTGTGATTAATTGAGTAAATAATATTTAATTTAGCGCACCGGGCCTGACAATGCGTGCCTGGTAGCAAAGGCTATCGTGTACGAAGAGTAGAGATCAAGAAACAAGATCATCAAGATCACAGAGGCACATCATTTGGATGGCCCAATCAACTAGGAATTGATTTAGAATGTATATTGACTATTATATGCGCTTCATGATATTCATCAAATCCACTATCACATCTAACATACACTATAATGCATTATCGGGTTTTCAGATGTGAGGATTTGGTGATTTTCAGAATTTCAGATTTGAGTGAAATCTGGATGTTCAGATGTGTCCCTCGCGGGTTTGCGTGAATTGTCGCGAGCAGGGAGCGAAACGCTGTCGTTTGAGGTGATAGTCAGATATGGTGTTGCAATAGGTAATGCAATGTCGTATCGTGTTTTCAGATTTGACGCTAGTGAGTAGAATCTGTTTAGCGGGCGTGAACATATGTGAGCATTTATGTGGTCAAGTCTGGATGAGCGTTAGTATCTGTTGCGAGAGCGGGATCCTATGCTATGTTGTTTTGTTAAGTAGAGCGACGCCGTTTTGATTAGAAGCGCGTGTTTTGTTTGTAGAGTCAGACCCGAGATAGTGTAGTCAGATGTGAGTGACAGCTGAGGCCATATTTGAGGGATTCTGCCTTAGCGATGGGATCTGAATTTTTCGGTGATTGACTTTCACTGTATCTTGGACTTGGGGAATTTAAATTAAGTGTCGATCAGCACTTATAGTATTTTCAAACTTGATATTTCTTATCTTCATCCCCGACAACCCTCGATTGGTACTGTTCATCCGAACCCTATTCCGTCGATTGTCGTCGTTTTATGCCGCCGTTTGGAGCAAGATTGGTAGCACTGATACCATCTTCTCTAGAGCGTTCGATTGATACCAGTTTGGAGACTGGAGTCGCCGGATTTGAGGAGCGCGAAGTTGTTGCAGTGTTTGTGCATCTTCGTGATTGTTAACCCGTAGTTCTTCTGTTCTTTAGCAGCTTTGGGTAAGTGATTTCTTTCCATTTTAAGCTTTGTTGAGAGTTGAGTGGTGCTCTGTAGAGTTGAGGTAGCTGAGTAAGCTACGAGGATTTAGAATTTAAGCTGTATGAGTTCAGATTTTAGTTGATATTGAGATATCTTGATAGATTCGAGCAGGTAGTGGCTTCTGTTGAGTTCGTCGTGAAGCTGATAGGGCAATAGACTTGAGTTGGTTGCTGCGCCCTTGTTTTTGTAAAATCTGTTGAGGTAGAAGCTGAATTGAGGTACAAATTGAGCTAGAATTAGCAACTTTGTTATCAGCCTTGGGATATTTCTTTCGTGTATTAGCTGCTGTGCTTTGTGTTGATTGTATGATGATTCTGTGCTCGTATCTGTTTGTGCGTGAGATATATGTATGATTTTAAGCATGAGTCTGCTGTGCATTCACGCATACATATTGAGCCTGATTCCTTTGAGAACTGAGTCCTTTGCACGTTGTGATCGGTCGGCTGAGTCGTCGCTCCTGAAAGGCCCAACGCTGCTTTTGATGTGGTGGCCGGCTGAGTCGTCGTGCCTGAATACCACTGCCTTGTGATGGTCGGCTGATTCATCGTACCAGAAGATCACAAGATGATGATTATTGATAAGATCTGCACAGCTGAGTCGTTGTGCCTTGTCTACTGATGATTCTTGGTAGCCCTGTTCATGCATTGCACGATTGAGATATTGCATTGTCTTATAGGATAGATGCTTTTATTTTGCTCCTCGTACTGAGGTTTGACCTCGTTTATTTTCCTTGTTTTGGGCTTTTTTGATCGGCGTTGGCCATTACAGGTTCTTCAGGTAACCAGGCTGGACAGAGTGGAGCTTCAGCTGGTCGATCCCCTTTTTGATTTCAGTCCCAGTTGTATTGATATATTTATATTGAGCAGGGGATGTCATGTGCCTTTATTTTAATTGGGGGATCTGTAATTGATTGACTACTTGTTTTATTGTCTGATGTTTGGGTTTTGAGTTAAACTCTTATTTTTAGTATGAATGTATTTTGAATGATATTGGATCAGGCCCATATTCAAAAATTTTTAGCCCATATTTTTATGATGCTTCCGCATAATTGTGACTAATTGATGTATTAGTGCACCGGCCTGACACAGTCTGGATGTATCCCTGTCATCTTACTCAAGTGCACTGCACGTCGCACGTAAAACGTTAGTAGAATAATATTAGATTTGTGTTAATAAAATTCAGATTCTGATCTATAGTTTATGATGCTTCCGCATAATTGTGACTAATTGATGTATTAGTGCACCGGCCTGACACAGTCTGGATGTATCCCTGTCATCTTACTCAAGTGCACTGCACGTCGCACGTAAAACGTTAGTAGAATAATATTAGATTTGTGTTAATAAAATTCAGATTCTGATCTATAGAAACAGATCCAACATTCTTAAAGTATGCATATACAAGAAAAATTCGAATGGCCTCAAGTCTAGCTACTGGTGCGAAGGATTCTTCAAAGTCTATTCCTTCCTCTTGCCTATAACCTTGCGCAACCAGCCTAGCCTTGTTTCGAACTACATTTCCATTTTCATCTAATTTATTCCTAAAGACCCATTTTGTTTCTATAATGTTTTTATCATCAGGTCTAGGAACTAGATGCCATACATTGCTACGTTCGAACTGTCCTAGTTCTTCTTACATTGCTTCTATCCAGTTTGGGTCCACTAAGGCCTCTTCTACTTTCTTAAGCTCCATATATGATATGAAAGCAGAGTTAAAATATTCGTTTATCATCTGGCCTCATGTCCTAACAGGTGCAATGGGATTACCGACGACCAGCTCGGGTGGATTATCTATATCCACCGAAGACCTGGTCTGTATGAGGTATATGGTTCGTGCTGTTCCCCCTGCGTTCTAGCTCGGTTGTCTTGATCTCCATCTGTTGGATTACCATTTGTTGTAGAACCATTGGTAATTTAAGCTCATCAGTATGCAGATGTTCTCCACCAGCTTGATCAATATCTGACCAGCCTGTGCAACATCTCGAATGTCTGCATTGGTAATTGGCATGTCCAGTGCGTGCTGGTCACCAGCTGGACCTCTATTTTGTGCCTCATCATCACTCGATTCATCCAGATTGGTGGTTTCCAGACAAGTGCACATATCATTTAACTTGGAAGCCTATGTTGATCTAAAGCTGGTTTCATCAAACACCACATGAGCCGATTCTTCAACAGACAGTGTTCGGTTGTTGAAGATGCGCTAGGCTATGCTTACAGCTGAGTATCCCAGAAAGATACCTGCATCAGATTTAACATAAGGCTCTTAAATATTTTTTACCATTAATATGGATAAATCATCTGCATCCAAACACCCTGAAATAAGATATGTCAGGTTTCTTGCCATTCCAGATCTCATATGGTGTAACATCGTGTCGCTTGTTTATCATCGATCTGTTCTGAGTATAACAAGCGGTGTTTACTGCTTCTGCCCAAAATTTGTTTGAAATGTCGGAATCAGCAATCATAGTTGTGGCAGCTTCTTTTAAAGTGCGATTTCTATGCTCAGCTAACCCGTTTGCTGAGGTGTTCTAGCTGCAGACAACTCATGTTTGATTCCAATGTCATCCAGATAGGAGGAGATTTTAAGGTTCAAAAATTATGTTCCTCTGTCATTCCTAATCCGTTTGGCATTACAAGATTGCTCATTTAGCAAACTTTTCAAAAGCTTGATCAGCTGGTCGACAGTTTGATCCTTCTATTTTAAAAACAACATCCACGTAAATTTTGAAAAATCATCGACTACAACAAGGGTGTACTTCATTCCCCCTAAGCTGGTTACGGGTATTGGACCAAAAAAATTCATATGTAAAATATCCAGCTTTCGTGAGGTTTTATCACTGTCTTTAGTTTTGAAAGTCGATTTTAAATGTTTACCCAGCTGATTGTCCTTTGAAAACTTTAATTTGGGTAAGCCATCAACTAACTCACGCTTACTCAGATTGGCAATTGCTTTGAAGTTCAGAAGATTCATCCGTTGATGCATAGCCATATCTTCGAAGAGTCAGCTACTAGGCATGTTAGTTCTGTATGCGGTTGATATGACCAATCAACTTTGTAGATGTTTCCACATCGATAACCTACCAGCACGGTTAGACCTTCTGGATTCAAAACTATGCACGTGTGCTTTTGAAATTTAACTGAGTAATTACTGTCGTACAACTGACTGATACTTATCAGGTTGTAGCACAAGTTCTCGACCAGGAGAACGTTATTGACAGTAAAATTACCATGGTTAAGCTTATCCTTATCCACAGTGTTACCGTCAGAGTTATCATCAAAGATGATCTTGGGTCCGTTGCATGATTTGATATCTGTGAGTAACTTGGAATCTCCAGTCATGTGCCTAGCACATCCACTGTCCAGATACCATGTTGGCTGCAATCTTGAAACCTGTTTTTCCTGCAATCACAAACAATGCAAACTTTTGCTACCCTTCGGTCTATTTGGGTCCAGGTTTGATTAGACATTTCGGGACCTACACTTGGATAATCATAACCCATTTACCAGTGTGTGGATCAAACCATGTGTGTGATCTGTGTGTGTTCTTTGATCTGAATCAATTTTGACGTGCAGCTTGTTTGCCTTGTGATCTAGGCTTCTTATATCGGGGCCTGTATTGCCTGTCCTTCGTAGAAGGTCGAGAAAACTGGCTTGGCTTTTTAACATAAGATTTGGGTTTGTCACTCATCCTTTGAACTCTTTTTCTGAGCCAGCTTTCCTGAGACTTCTCAGGAGCAGTATACCCCAGCCCGCAAAATCTTCCTTGCCAGATCGGAGGTCGAGCTTCTATCTAACCCTCCTCAGATTTTGCCTCTACAGGATGTCCTATGCTGGATCTTACAAAGCTCATGGTTTTGAACTTTGTTCTATCCAGCTGTGGGGTACAAGTGGTCTCTGTAATACTGTTGTCATCACCATTGTAGCCTAATCCAGATTTGTCTCTAGACGACTTCATGGCTCTATGTAGTTTATCCAAAGAAGCAGATGACCTGGTCCAGGAATTTATTATACCAGCCAACCGCTGGTTTTCCTTCATCATTTCCTGTGACCTGATTTTCAGTTCCTCATTCTCAGATTCAATCTTACTTAGAGTAGCTTGCATGTTGCTTGAGCTAACCATCTCAGCTTTATTTGCACAGCTTCTCTTTTTTCGGCTTTCACTTCCACGAATGATTGAAAGAGCTTCTTGTTTTCTTGGACCATATCATTAAGTGCCGTGACAAGGTCCTCTCGTGTGAATTCTAGATTTGAAAAAAAGGAATACCTCTCAGTGTCATCGGCCTATGAGACACTGTAGAAGCAGATGACCTGGTCCAGGAATTTATTATACCAGCCAACCGCTGGTTTTCCTTCATCATTTCCTGTGACCTGATTTTCAGTTCCTCATTCTCAGATTCAATCTTACTTAGAGTAGCTTGCATGTTGCTTGAGCTAACCATCTCAGCTTTATTTGCACAGCTCTCTTTTTCGGCTTTCACTTCCACGAATGATTGAAAGAGCTTCTTGTTTTCTTGGACCATATCATTAAGTGCCGTGACAAGGTCCTCTCGTGTGAATTCTAGATTTGAAAAAAGGAATACCTCCTCAGTGTCATCGGCCATGAGACACTGTACTTCATCTTCGCTTTCACTGGAAGAGGATGTTCCAGAGCTGGATTCTTTTGAATCAAAGTCAGTCCACGCACTCTTATTTTCCTCGGCAACCATTGCTTTCTCTGTCCTCCCCTTTCTATATAGTTTCTTCTCCTTCTTGTCCTTGCTGGTTCTGCGATCTGGTCGCTTCTTTGCATCCATCCTTGGCTTCCTGCAATCAGCCATAAAGTGATCGGGCATGACACAGTTATCACACTTATCGTCAGAAGGAAAATTAAAATTATTTATCAGGGAATCAAAGGAGTAAGTTTTAGAGTTATGCTTTCGCATAAATTTTCCAAATATTTTGATGAACAGGGACATGGCATCCTTGCTCATCTCCGCTGCTGTTCTGCTGCTCGTACAACATGGACTTTGTTCTGGAATTGTAGCAGCAAGAGCTCTGGTTGGTTGAGACGTAGGTGGATCAGACTCTGCTCTCGTTTCCAGCTCAAACTCATATGCCTTTAGATTGGCAAACAAGTCGTGTAACTCCATTTTATTCAAGTCCTTCGACTCACGCATGGCCATCATTTTCACATCCCACTCCTTGGGAAGTTCTCGCATCACCTTCAGGGCCAGCTCCCTGTTGCTATAGGATTTGCCCAGTCTGGCTATCTCAATCACCAATGAGCTAAACCGTTCATCGAATTCGGCCATGGTCTCCTCGGGCTTCATCTTGATCAGTTCAAATTTTTGCAGGGCCACAGTCAACTTGTTCTCTTTCATTTCTTCATTGCCCTCGCAAATTGGGTCAACTTCCCAGATCTCTTTCACAGTTGTGAACGTCTGGATCTTGCTAAACATGTTGTTGTCTAGCGTGTTGTACAATATATCCTTAGCGACGTTATCCATATTTTCTTTCTTCTTGTCCTCTGAGGTTCACTCCAGTCGAGGCTTCTCTATCCACTGAGGTACACCGGCAATTATAGCCACAGGAGTATTCATTTTCATTATTTGCATTGGTCCGTTAGTTATCAGGAACCACATGTCATCGTCTTGTGCTGCTAGGTGTGCCTGCATCCGGATCTTCCAGACGTCGCATTCCTCCTTGGAAAACATAGGAATCTTGTTGTGAGAAATCAACATATTTAATGAATATAAATGAATAAATTGTTCAAACACTGAGAAACTAAGCTCTAATACCACTTGTTCGGATCGAAAAATAAGCTCGGAGTTCAGATGGGGGGTGAATGAACTCCTTTGCTAATTTTATTTGAAAACTTGGTTCAAAGGATTTTATTGCTCGACGCAAACCTCCAGCCGAGTTACCAGCTTAGAGGGTTCTCAGTGCTTGCTATTGTTTCGTATAATAAAATGATTATATGCCGAAACAATACCATTCAACAGTGAACAATTTAAACAAATGCGTGAATGTAAAAGATGTAGAGACGAGAGGTTTGTTTCTGGAAGTTCAGAGCAAATTCTCATACATCTCCCCTTCTTCCTCGATGGGAAGGATTTCCACTAAAAGATTTGATTTATACAACCACTTGTACAAACTCGATCCAACAGCCTGCAGCTGCAAGAACTCCTAGAAATCAATCAACGAATCTAGATCCACGATCTGGTTCGAATACACTAGACTCAGCACTAAGCTGGTTGTGCTAATCTAGCACTCTACACTCTCTATTTATGATTTACAAAGAAACTCAACATTACAGAGTGTGTGTGTAGAAGATAGTGTGACATAGGATTTTAATATGCAATCTGTGCGTGTGTCACTGGCTGTGGGGGGGTTCAAGATGAACTCTGCTTTTGATTATGAAGGGCTGGTTAGCTCGTAAGTTTTTAGCTCGTTCCGGTATATTTCGTAACTTCTTCACAGCTGCCTTCTCTTTTATTTATACCCTTTGGATACAACGATAATAAATGTAGCCAGTAGACACGTTGAGTGTATCCAAATTGAATTTTCTACGGCGTTTAAATGTCTGTACGATGAAAGTACATCTCCATTAAATGCATTGCCTTTTTAGTAACTCTGTGTTCTTCAGTTTGAACCATATCTCTGCGTATCTGGATTTAGCTACAAAATAGTTCCAACGACTACAACTCACTGCAGAGTAGTCAAATGTATCACATCAAACTGTAAGTTTCTTCAAGCATTTTGAAATTCAATTTGCTAAGTTTTCCTTAACTTAGCTGGGTTCCCGATCTGGTTTTCTGAACATTGAGCTGCTGAAACGAACCTTAATCTAGAAATATTTTTTTGTAAAGTAAAGTGCGGAATAAACATTCTTTAAAATATAATTCGACATTAGAACTTTTCCTCAACGTAACTGTAAAGGTATAAATGAATAAATATCTCAAAAAGATTAAATCGTTCATTCAGGTTTAAAATCAAAATAAAAATGTTGTATCTGAAGATGTCTAATAAAATAAAGCATCTGATGTGGTCACGGCGTAGCAGCTGCAGCGGACGATCAGAGGTCCTCACCCCCAGTCGGTATAAAATCAACAGCAGGATAACTTGCACCATTTAAATCTAGTGAGCCTAAAGGTCCAGCATGCTCTATCTGATAATAACGAGGTACATATTACAAAACCGCATGCAAGCACATGAGTATCGTAAAATACTTAAAAATATGCATGCATGAATAACCGTACATCATGATTTAGGAACTGGTCATAATAGTGCATAGTCGTATAGCATAACATAATGAGTCATGAACGTAACATAAAAGTCGTATGAGTCGTATCCGTGATGTGTTGGCCATTATACATTAACGATTGATCAATCATAAAAACCAACGTACGCGGCGATGCGGTTCACCCAACCTTTCTCGGGATTCCCAACATCTCTATGCTACCACTTCACCATGTCGTGAACACATGGATCAATAAGCTCATTATAACATTAACAGAGGTTCACCGGGTCCGGTATCCCGACTCCACTCATCCTTACTTGCCACAACCACTTCAATCCCTCAAGAACATTTTATTTTATTCCATGCTTTAACATTTCGTAAAACTTTCATGATGCGTGTATGTTATAAAATATGTAGCTTAAAAAGGTTTAGCCCGCCAATATATATTTAATTTTTCTTTAAACATTAACATATCCATATACTTAAAATACTACATATATAATTAAATATATATTTACGGGCTTCTACATTTTTTCTTCCACGGTCAAGGACTGATTCAAAAGACTGGCCCCCTACTCTAAGCCTATACTTGGTCTTAAACTGCAACTCAACCCCAAAACTCTAACTTGACCCATAAACTCAAAATTAAACTTTAAAATTGGTAAAAGTGCTTGGTCCAACAAATTAAAGCCAGACATCAAAATTTGACTAAATAACAGTCCCATTAACTAAAATCAGACTTTAAATTTAAAAAAAATATTAGGCTCATAAATTTAAAGGAGTTAAGACTTTAAAAGTTTGATTAAAATATTCGGCCCATTATACTTAAAATCATACTTTACACTTAAATAAAAATACTCGGTCCAGAAATAAAATAACTCGAACCTGACTTAAAATAATTTGACCCGAAACCTAACTGACCTGACCCGGTTTAGCCGAATCGGCCCAACCGATCCAGCCAAACCGACCGAAACCCTAAACAACCCTAGCCGTCGCCGCTACACACACACGCGACTCCAAGCCCTTCGGCTGCCCTGTTCTGGCCACCCTTGGCCGGAACCTCGCTGGCAGAACCACCACCAGGTCCAGCCGTCCCTCTAGGCCGAGCCATGGCCCGAACCATGGGCTGCATGATCAACACGGCGCTCGCAAAGGAGGCACCCGCTCGCGGCTCGATGGACACCGAAACACGTCGGCCTTGGCTTGACCTTACGGTCGAGCCACCTTCACTCATCCTCGGACCACATCGGACCACCCTCGGACCGAACCCCAGACCTATGAGCCGTCCATGATCGAAGCACGTCAAAGAATTTAACATATGCGTGGTAAAAGTCGTGATCAATGCATGGATCGCAAGCAACAACGATAGATGGAATCATTATGCATACAAATCATGCAATATCTCATGAAAACAGTAATATGATTTAAATGGTTAGAAAAAGGGATAATCGAGCATGCCTTTTTGAATGATTACGAAGAATACGTGTTACCGGAGCGGAGGACACGAGATTGGGACAATCAAACCATGAAACCACAAAAGAAACCGATGGAGCTCGAGCCAAGGGGAGGGTGGCGGCGTGAGATGTGAGAGGGGAGTGAGGGTTTTCGAAAATTTGGTGTAGAAAAGAATGAGTAGTGTCCCAAAAGACCGCTCAGGAAAAAAAAATTAAAAGAGTTTTCTCTCACTAACCCCACCAATTAAAAACGTTGATTAAAGCTCCAAATATAAACTTTGAACTCCTAATTTTCGAACATAATATTCTCTAATTTTTTAAAATGTAGTAAAGTTCATTAAAATAGCCCATATAGGAGAAAAATGGGTTCCCCTCGAGATACATACATAAAATCTTACTTTTTCACTGCTTAAAATAATAAATTTAAATTATTTATTTAAAATAATAAATTTAAATTATTTATTTATTTAAATAATTTAAATTTAAATCTTAAAAATCTGCGGGCTTAAAAATTTAAATAAACTTACACCTCGGTCGTCCCAAGTCTCGTCCACGCGTCCGGAACTAGATCAGGCTAATCAAATGTCATAAACATCTTAAAACATAAAATTATCACTTAATCACATAAAATGACATATGATTTTCTAAAAACTAATTTTCCCCCTAGTAATGCACTCATTCTCACGTAATGAGGATTTCTGGACGTTACAGCTGCTTTTCTTGATCAGGTTCTGAGCTTGATTATATCCAGTCTATTTTGAAGTATTATGCCCATGTCTTTGTTCTGTATGATTTAGATAGCAATCTTTGTACACTCATATCTTATAACTCTTGTAAAATCATTCTGCTGGTTTACTTAACTGGTCTTTCAGCTGGTCTATTATTCCATTTATCACTCCGACTGGTCTGTTATACCACTTATCACTACCACTGTGATCTGTTCTCTCAATTGTAAACCATTGTTTTGCTGTTCTTCATCTCAAAGAACTCTGTTTCAAATTCTTCGAATTTTCTCAACTGAACTGTCATTATTCGGCTAAGCATCTTTGGACTGGTTTGACCTTAACAATCTTGACCAAATTACCTTTGCTGGTTTGTCCTCAACCAGCGCAACTAAGTATCCTGAGCTGGTTTGACTTTAACCAGCTTGACTCTGCTCCGATCTGGTTTCTACGTCCAAT
>KV019820.1:115088-133563 GCA_001598015.1 Dorcoceras hygrometricum | reverse complement strand
CAGCAGAAAGATCAAAGGCCTTTCAAGAAACAGAACAAGAACCAGCAGAGGCCGCAGGAGCAAAAGCCTCTACAAATTCAACCTATAAGCTCCGTTCCTGCTGGTAGTAATAGGCCATTATGTCTAAGTGCCAAAAGCCTCATTTGGGACAATGCAGACTTGGACAAAACGTCTGCTACAAGTGTGGAATGCCTGGACATATTTTGAAGAATTGTCCAAAATCCAAGCAACTGGTGACCAGCAGAGCTTTTGTGATGACTGCTGATCAAGCTCCTCCAGAATCTACGGTGGTTACAGGTGAAATTACGATAGCCGGAATTCCTTCTCTAGCTTTGTTAGATTCAGGAGCTACGCATTCATTTATTTCCACTAAGTTTGTTGAGACGCCTATCATGTAGAGTCTCAATGACGTTTCGAGTCGTGAGGACTAATCAGTACAACCAAGACCTCGGACTTATCCACTCGACAAATGGTAACCACTTGGAAAGTCCGAACGAGGGTAGTTCGATAGATCACCAGGTCACTATCTATCTGCATGCTCAGAACATCACAATGTTCCCTACCAATGAAACGTGGTACTTCGCATCGCAGATACTAGTCTCGACCTCGGGCGGCCTTATCCTCATTTTTACGGCCCAATCGACTAGGAACACGTTCAGAATACACAGCGACTATTAGATGTGTTTCATGATAGCCGTCATACCCACTATCACATCTAACATACGCTTAAGTGCATTCTAGGTCTTTACTCAACGCAATTGTAAATCATTACACACATAATGAAAGTAAAGAATGCCATATAGAAAATGCGAATATCATATATAAAGATCGTTTGTACAAGAGTCTATAAAACCCACACGCCACAAGTTGGCTAGTTGGGCATCTACTCTAACAAAATTAACCATGACATACAAGGGGTACATTTATCAAGGGGTGGGAACGGACCACAAACAGGCCCACTTTAAATGATAATCAAAATACATTTACAAACCGAAATCATACAAAACCTATCGCATACACCTAACAAATTGGGCACGGCTCTCGATCACCCCAATCATGCAGATAATCTAATTAACATGCATAAATTAAATAATCCTATTATTTATCGCAAAATCATATTTTAATCATAAAATCGCATTTTATAATAAAATCGTATTCTGTCGATAAAATCGAATTTTAATCAACAAAATCATATTTCATTATAAAATCATATCTTATGATTAAAATCACATTTTACTAATTTTAATTGTATCAATATTGGGCTTAAAACAATTCTAGGCCCAAAAACTTAAAATTTCAAAATCGACCAAAATCGGGCCCGATATCGCATACCGGCCCGAAAACTTCACGGGCTGCCCGGGACAGGCCCGAACCAAACCCTAGAGAACAAAACAGCCGTCACGACATCGCCGGAGTTTTGCCGGAGAGGCGGCCGGCCGGCGGCGCCGCCACGAAAAACATGCGCGCCGCAAGGGCGTACGCGGTGTCTCGCGACGCCGCGCCAACGAGCGTCATCATCACACGCGACGTCGCGCACCATCTCGCAACCTGCACGCCGCAAGCGTCGACTCGTCCGGCCACCAAGCGCGACGATCGCGCGGGCAGCGAAGATTGTCGCTCGCAATGAGCGGCGCACAGCGGCGCAACGATCCGGCCACAAAGCGCGCAATCAATGCACGACAAACAGCCATCGGCCGCGCGACGCTTCACGGGACAGCGGCCAACGGGTGGCGCATCTAAGCATGAAGGCACGGCAGCCAGTGGCGCAATCACTCGCGTGGAGGGGCGGCATCTCTCGGCCGGAGCTTGCTAGCCATTGCGCGGCCAGCGCGCAATCCCGCGCGCGCACGTGCGTGCGGTGGGGCGCCGCCATGCGCGGCGGCGCTCGGCCATCCTTCCAAGATTTTAGTTGTTCGATTCTGAAAAATTTAACATTAGACGCAATTCAGGCAATATCATATTGATCAGATCCGAAAACCTTGGCTCTGATACCACTGTTGGGATCCGGATCACGCCCCCCGGCGAGGCAGCGGAAGAACAAAATAAACATGTGCCGGGAGACGATCAATACGATAATACAAAACAATTCTATGACATTCATAGGGTGTTTTAAGGAATACCTTGCTGGCAACTCGTGCCTGGCTCCAACCGGAATTACAAGAACGCCGACTCTTCACGGTAGGTGGCGGTAGATCCGTCAATCAGGTCCACGACCGGAATCGATCTCCCTCCAATCAGCCTACACTAGAAGGCTGAAGGATTTTGTCGCCAACGGATTCTCCTCGAAAAACTGGGCCGGAAACAATTTTCCGGCGAGCGGCGGCGGCGCGGCGTGAGGTTGATGAAGAGAGGGGCGGCGGCGTGTAGTGCTTAGGGTTAGGGTTTATGAGAGTCTAGTGTTTATTATGAAGTCTAATCAACATTAAATAGATATTAGTGTTGGACTTGGACCGGCCCAACGGGCCCGGGTCCAACGGATGAACATTCAGTTCATCTCCATCACCGAGACTTCATCGTAACTTCGATCGCCGATCAGATCGGACCGATCGACTCAGTTTCCAAAACTGAACACTTTGATCTGAAAAACCATTTTTCAGAACCCCAATGCAAAATGACCGTTTTGCCCCTCAACATCGGCAAATCACGATTTGACCTCTGTTGACTTTATAGGAAGTCGCACTCCCAAAATCCTCTTCGTATGCTCAACACATTGAGCTGAGTAACTTCGATCGCCGATCAGATCGGACCGATCGACTCAGTTTCCAAAACTGAACACTTTGATCTGAAAAACCATTTTTCAGAACCCCAATGCAAAATGACCGTTTTGCCCCTCAACATCGGCAAATCACGATTTGACCTCTGTTGACTTTATAGGAAGTCGCACTCCCAAAATCCTCTTCGTATGCTCAACACATTGAGCTGAGTATTCGTGCGGAAATCTCGAATCCAGTACTTGTATGACCCTCAATGGTTCAGGGATACAGCTAGCCCTGGGCCCACAACCATTGTGGCTCCGGAATCACAATTCCAGACTTGCCCATCGGATCATGGTAAGAGCGTCTAGCAACATCGCCCCATGATCCCCTAGGTATCACTGATAGTGCCTGCAAGAACCAGTTGGTCGTGGTTAGCGTACAGTACGGTCCTTTCAATCCATATATCCCGATCTGATCAACGACCATTGGTAAATTGAGAGTCGCTATAGATCCGATAGCTATGCATACATCTTGGAGATCGAATAGTGACATCGCGAGTGTAACTAGGTAAACACATTTACCTAAAACACTTCTAGTACTCTGGCCAGAGATTTATACACTATTATCACCTCAGATAGCATAGGATATCCACGCATGTCTGCGAGCGGTGAATCCTCGACAACGATGCATCGACTCCTACATGCATCGGGATCTCACCCAATCCCGACGCCTTATGACCCCAAGTGAGTCGGCAAACGGGTCAAAGTGAGACGCCTATCATGTAGAGTCTCAATGACGATTCGAGTCGTGAGGACTAATCAGTACAACCAAGACCTCGGACTTATCCACTCGACAAATGGTAACCACTTGGAAAGTCCGAACGAGGGTAGTTCTATAGATCACCAGGTCACTATCTATCTTCATGCTCAGAACATCACAATGCTCCCTACCAATGAAACATGGTACTTCGCATCGCAGATACTAGTCTCGAACTCGGGCGGCCTTATCCTCATTTTGACGGCCCAATCGACTAGGAACAGTTCAGAATACACAGTGACTATTAGATGTGTTTCATGATAGCCGTCATACCCACTATCACATCTAACATACACTTTAGTGTATTCTAGGTCTTTACTCAACGCAATTGTAAATCATCATACACACAATGAAAGTAAAGAATGCCATATAAATAAAATGCAAATATCATATATAAAGATTATCATATACAAGAGTCTATAAACCCACACGCCACAAGTTGGCTAGTTGGGCATCTACTCTAACATGATGATTAACCAAGGGAGACGTGAACTGTAGAGTATTCAGCTCAGGAGGATTGGTCTGAGCTGTTGATGATCTTCGGGTTTGACATAGGACGGAACAGGCGTGAGCTGGTCTGGGATGTATCAGCTTAGAGATTTGAGTTGAGGAAGAGAGAGTAAATGCTGGCGGATTGGTGTTTCGTGAACTACTGGTGTGCAGCTTTGGAAGAGAAATGCCCCGTATGTGTAATATGTCCAGTGCATGATCTGTTCTATTATCCCTAGCACGAGTTGTTATGGGACGAAACAGCTCTGAGCTGTTGGAATAGCGAAGGGATGGAAAACGACTTACAAGAGTGTGACTAGCGTGATCCGTTAGTTGCACGAATTGATAAGTGCACGGGAATTGATATGAAAAATGCGATTTGTCTATGTGGCGTGATCTGATCTGTGCGTGTTCTGAGCTGTATGCTGGATATGTGTGAGCTGTTTGCTCTGAGCTGAACTCCTGTGCAACGTCATTTTGGTGGTCACGAGTTGGTATAGCGTAGAGGAATCAGATCTGGTGTAGTGTTAAGGTCTGAGCTGAGTTTACTTTCACTGTAGCGTTGACTGGGAGATATATATATAAGTGTCGATCAACACTTAGTCGACTTTGAGACCCGATATTTCTTATCTTCTTCCAAAGAGTTTTCGATACGAACTGTTTCCCCAAATCCTTACTGTTCATCATACTCGATTTCTCCCGATATTCATCGTTTTACGCAGCCATTTGGAGTCAGGTCGGTGGTTAGATCTTTCGATTGGTACCATTTTGCAGACTTGGACTGGCTGTTCGAGGAGGCTCGATGAGAGTAGAGCATTCGAATATTTCACGATTTACCAGTCCGGTAGATCTCTCGTTCCTTTAGCAGCTTTGTATTTGAGCTTTCAGGCAGCTTCTATTGAGCTTCTTGGTGAGCTAGTAGGGCAGAAGATCTGAGCAGGTTGTTGGAGCGATGTTCTCGTGTGATCTGCTGAGGTAGTAGCTGTGTAGAGGTTTGGGTACAAATTGAGCTCTTACTAGCAGCCTTAATATCAGCCTGAGAATATTTCTTTCATGTTTGAGCTGCTGTGATTATGTGTTAGATGATTCTGTGTGATCTTGCTGGTTTAGGATGATGATTCGTGTGCCTAATTGTCTATGCTGGTGAATTATTTACTTGGCATTCATGCATAGCATATTGAGCCTACGTTCGTTGAGACCTGATGATCATTGAGTCGCGATTTGCCGGCTGAGTCGCCGTGCTAAGAATCCAATGTCGTCGCTGAGTCGTGATAGCTAGATGAGTCACTGTGATTTGGATTCTGATTGATGATTGAGATTTCATTGCACAGTTGAGTCATTGTGCCTTTATTACCGATGATTCTTGGTAGCCCTCATGCATTGGATGATCTTCGTACTGAGGTTTGACCTTGTTTTATTTTCCCTCTTTTTGGGCTGCTTTGATCTGTGTTGGCCTTTTCAGGATCTTCAGGTAATCCAGCTGGACCTAGTGGAGCGTCGACTAATAGATCCCCGTTTTGAGTCCCAGTGATATTTTATGTATTGATAAATAAAAACCAGGGGATGCCCAGTCTAAATTTTTGTATTTGGGGATCTGTTTTTGTTGAGTACTTGGAGACCTTTGCATTAATTGTCGTTGTTTGGACTTTTGAGTCAAAATCCATATTTTGAGTATGTTTGTATTTTAAGAGTTGATTTTAGTTCAGGCCCAAAATGAAAAATTTTAGCCCATATTTTTATACTTCCGTGTAATTAAGATTAATTGAGTAATAATCGTTGATTTAGCGCACCGGGCCTGACATTTTTGGTATCAGAGCTTAAACTGGGATAAGCTCGATTCTTTTCCATCACACTTGAGTCTAGGCACAGAGTTTGTGTTTTTCTTTGTGATTGACTCTGTCATTGTGTTATTTGCCTCTGTGAATTATCTGCTTTTGGTTCTTACCTCTGAGTTTTGATAGATGCCGCCGAGGAGAGGTAGAAGTATAACCGTTAGGTAGGTAGTTGGGGAGTCTAGAGCCCCGGGGAGTGATGAGGATGTTGAGAAGCAGAGTATGCCTTTGCTTCGTCGAGCTAGACAGGCAGAGGTTGAGGTAGACGATGTGACTTGGCAGATTGGAGAGATGGAACTAGTGTTGGCTAGGTTTCAACGGACGAATCCTCCTGTTTTTTCTGGCGCTGAGGGTGGTTTGATGGCTGAAGGCTGGTTGAAGCATATGGAAGAATTGTTTGACACGGTGGAGTATTCTCAAGAGAGGAGACTGAAGTTGACTGTTTTGCAGTTGAGAGATCATGCTCAACGCTTGTGGAAAGGTACTTCCCGAGTCATGAGAGAGAGAGTGGTGTTCTGATTTCTTGGGAGAGCTTCTGTGCAGCTTTTCGTCAGGAGTATACCCCTGAGTCCTACTACAATAACCGTGAGAGGGAGTTTGATAATCTGAATCAAGGGAACATGAGGGTGGTCGAGTACATTAGACAGTTTTCTTCGCTTCTATCGTATATTCCCTATGTTTCTAATCAGGAGAGGACGAAGAGGAACAAGTTTCTGAGAGGGTTGAGGCCCGATTTGTTCCTAAAGGTGTTAGCTGGTTCTCCTGCGACTTATGCTGAGGCAGTGGATAGGGAGCTGGACATTGAGGAGAGTCTTCTGGAAGCGCAGAATCAGGTTCAGCCGACAGCTGGACGCAGTTTTCAACCTGTGCCAGAAGGGACGCATTCTTTTCAATCTCCTCTGACTTCGCAGCAGTCGAATCATCAAAGGTTAAGCCTCGAGGGAAGCAGTTTAAGAGACGATCGAATTCGAGTTATTCCGGTTCTGTTAGTTCTGGCGGTAGTGGCTCTGGAGGAGTGTCGTGTGGTCAGTGTGGAGGTAGGCATATGACTTCAGTGTCGTGGAGTTCAGGGTCCTTGCCATAGGTGCGGGCAGCCTGGACATTTCGCGAGAGTTTGTCCTGTGATGGGAGGACAACCTCGAATCGGTCACGGCAAGGTTCAGATGGTGGTTCTTCGCAGAGACCACAAACTTTTGTTCAGTCCCAACGATCAACATTCCAACCACAAGAACAGTCTAGGTTCGGAGGATCTTCTATACCTGAGTTTTCTGGACCTCAGCAAGCTCAGGTGAATGCCTTGACGAGAGAGCAAGCTGATGATATGCCTTGAGGAGTTATCGCAGGTACTTGCTTTATCTTTGACTTTCCTGCACGATTTTTGTTTGATAATGGAGCACCACACTCCTTTATATCTGATTTGTTTGTGTATGAGTGTGGGTTGAGCTTTACCTCACTGTGTGATGTCGTATCTGTTTCTACTCCTGATGGTGTGTGGTTGTTGTCCCGTAAGGTGGTTGTGGATTGTGTGATTTGATTTGATGAGAATGTGCTGGTGACGAATTTGATTTCTCTGGAGATAAGAGATTTTTATTGCATCTTGGGTATGGATGTGTTGTCCAGTTATAGAGCGACTTTGATTGTTTCCATGGTGTAGTGAGGTTTAGACCTCAATTTGGGGAAAAGTGGATTTCTACGGTGCTGATTCGCGATCGAAGATTCCACTAGTGTCAGCCATCGAGATGTTTAGTCTGTTGTCGCTAGAGAATTCAGGGTTCATGATTTATGCCCTGGATGTTTTCCATGAATCGCGGATAGAGTTGAGTGATATCCCAATTGTCAGAGAGTTCCCAGATGTTTTTACGGATGAGATTCCTAGATTCCCTCTGAGACGAGAGATTGATTTTAGCATTGGGTTGGTGCCAGGAACAGCCCAGATTTCGAGAGCCCCGTATCGGTTGGCGCCAACTGAGTTGAAGGAACTTAAGGATCAGTTACGTGACCTTCTTGAGAAATATTTCATTAGGACGAGTATGTTGCCTTGGGGAGCTCTGATTCTCTTCGTGAAGAAGAAGGATGGATCTATGAGGATGTGTGTTGATTTTCGGTAGCTGAATAAAGCAACGATCAAGAACAAGTACCCATTGCCGAGAATTGATTATCTTTTTGATCAGCTGCAAGGATCGACAGTGTACTCTAATATTGATCTGCGATCTGGTCATCATTAATTGCGGATTAGAGACGCTGATGTGGCGAATACGGCGTTTCGGACTAGATATGGTCATTATGAGTTTCTTGTGATGTCGTTTGGATTGACGAATGCTCATGCTATCTTCATGGCTTTGATGAATCACGTCTTTATCTAGTATATCGATCGTTTTGTGATGGTATTTATAGACGACATTTTGGTGTATTCGAGGAGCTATAGACAGCGTAAGGAGCACTTGAGGTTGGTGTTGCAGAAACTGAGAGACTCACAGCTATATGCGAAGTTTAGTAAGTGTGAGTTTTGGTTGGATAAGGTAATCTTTTTGGGTATTGTCATTTTTGCACAAGGTATTTCGGTGGATCCTAGTAAGGTCGAAGCAGTTCTTAACTGGGAGAGACCTAGAAATGTTTAGGAGATCCGTAGTTTCTTGGGTTTGGCTGGCTATTACAAACATTTCATTGAGGGTTTTTCTTCAATAGCCAAGCCGATGACGCAATTGACCCAGAAGGATAGAAGATTTCTGTGGATAGACGAGTGTGAGTCGAGTTTTCAATTGCTCAAGGAGAATTTGACTACTGCTCCTGTTGACTTTGCCTTCCGGTTCTGGAAGTTTTGTGGTTTGTTCCGATGCATCTCTGAATGGTTTGGGCTGTGTATTGATGCAGAACGGGAGAGTGGTAGCCTAGGCGTCTTAACAGTTGAAACCCCATGAGATGAGATACCCCTTTCATGATCTAGAGTTGGCTGATATAGTTTTTGCTCTGGAGAATTTGACTACTGCTCCTGTTGACTTTGCCTTCCGGTTCTGGAAGTTTTGTGGTTTGTTCCGATGCATCTCTGAATGGTTTGGGCTGTGTATTGATGCAGAACGGGAGAGTGGTAGCCTAGGCGTCTTAACAGTTGAAACCCCATGAGATGAGATACCCCTTTCATGATCTAGAGTTGGCTGATATAGTTTTTGCTCTGAAAATTTGGCGTCGTTACCTGTATGGTGAGCTTTATGGTGTACACAGACCATAAGAGTTGAATTATATCTTCAATTAGTCAGGTCTGAACATGAGGCAGCGTCGTTGGATGGAGTTGTTCAGCGAGTTTGACTATTAGATTCAGTATCAACCTAGACGAACGAACAACCAAAACGAAACAGGATCATAGAAATTCATAGAAATGAAACAAAACGAAACAGGATCATAGAAATTCATAGAAATGGAACAAGATCATAAAATAAAGAAAAACGAAACAGGTGAAAGAAACTTGAATTGAAACTTTTATAAACTTTAAAATCTTACAATTTGAGATTACAGAAAGTTGTAGCAGATGAGCATAATACAAACTCAGAAGTATAGAAGTGATCTAAATTCACTCTGCCTATGACATACAACCATCCTCTTATTTATAATGAAAATTATTGAAAGCTTCCCATGGAATCCAAGACAGCTGGCTTCCATAATACACTTTTTTTGAGGTGGCTGGCACGATACAATAACCTTTTGACTTTGTTTGCAATTTGTATTGTACCATACTCCACTTTTGAGCTGTCGAGATTGTCGTCTTTTGATCATTGTTATTGAGTGAATCTTGCTTTTGAAGAGTTGAGTCTTTTGATAAAAAGCTGTCGGGCACAAAAAGTTTGAAAAAGTTGGCACGCGTTTCACCGGGAAACTTCTGGCCAAAGGAAATATATATATAATGTATACTAAATTTTTTTTTTTTTGAAAGAAACTTCCTTTGATTTAGAAATCAAAGGGATCTTGTGAAACAGGTCCTCCGTAGGGGTCGGAGGAGACCGATTCTTCTGATTTTGCAGTTTTTGAAGAACACTGGGACATAAATTCAAAGAGACGATTTTGAAATTCTGGGTCATTTTTGAATTGTTCCCAGAAGGTTTTTTTTAGTAGGATCATCCTTAGCTTTAGATGTTTTTTGGGTGTTGTTTTGAACAGGCTGCTTTTGTTTTTTGTCATCAGATGAAAATTTGGGCTTTTGACCAGTGGATAGGAAATGACGGACTATTTGTTCATTACACAGGCGGGTATAATATTTTCCCCACCATTTGATTTTATGAATTCTAACCAAAGAAAAAGGTACTGGGTCCGGATATAGTTTTTGAAAATCAAAGTCCCAAGCAAAGATCCAAGGAACTTTGAATTCTGCATGAAATTTTAAAGGCTTTTGAAAAGTAGGGAGGCAAGAGTGTTCAGAAAAAATCTCCAAGCCTTTTTTGACATCCTTTGGAAGGATTGAGGAGTCGGATCCCATAAGTTTCCACCACTCATAGAACCAAGTAGGAAAGTTTGAATCGCAACCATTATGAAAGGTAAAAAACCAGGAATGAGAATAAGGACGGAAATAAAAAGTCCTGTACCAGGCATGTTTGTAATCAATATAATTGAAGGTTGCTGGCTGGAAAATGACAGAAAACATGCGAAGTTTTAAATTATTAATGGGCTGTGTAAAGGTCTCATCCCACTGGGAAGGGGAGATAACCTGTTTGATAATACATTTGGAATAGGAGATATCGTCTTTTGAATCACGTTTATGAACTATTTCAATAGAATCTGTGTCTATGAGGATAAGTTCATAGAATTTTTGAAATTTGATTGGGTCTGGTGACTCCCAATATTGATTGGGACCAAAACGTTTGCGGATGTAATCTTGTTTTTTGACATGTTGGGGAATTTCCATGAAAGGAGCAAACCCAAGATTGTCAGGCCAAGGTTTTGAAACATACTTATGATCATCATTTTCTTGAGGTGTATGAGGGGATGGTTGAATTTGTTTTGAAGAAGAAGCCAGGACAGATTTGTAAGGTAGTTTTGGAATATTTTGAAGAGGGCTGTAACGATTGTAGTTTGAAGTGAGGGGGAAATTGGCCAGTAGGTCTTTGAGAAGGAGTTTTGTTAGGTGTTTGAGGGGAACAAAATTGAATCAAATATTTTGTAGTAGGAGCCGGTTGTAGTTCATAATCTTTTGAGGTTTGAATTTTCTGCTTTGGAGGATCCATCTGCAAGAAAAGTTTGTTTTCCTTGTAAAAATTCTCTGGTTAGGAAGTCAGGAAGAGAATTTTCTTCTCCTTTGATAAATTCAATTTCAAAATCAAAAACAGAAAGTATGGCTTGCCAGCGGGCAAAAATTTGTTTGGAAACTAGATTTTGAACATCTTTGAAAATGACTTCCTTTGCAGATTTGCAATCAACGCGTAAAAGAAATCTTTTGTTAAAAAGATCATCTTGAAATTTTGAAATACAAAGAACTATAGATAAAATCTCTTTTTTGATAGTTGAATAATTTTTTGCGGTCCGAGCCAAAGACCTGAATGAAATCTAACTAATTGGTCTTGGGATTCTAATCGTTGTTTGAGTATACCTCTGTAACCTAAGTCAGAGGCATCGGTTTCAACTATCATAAAAGCTATGGGATTGGGTATGCCTAAACATGGTAGTGTTTGAACTTTGGATTTTATATTTTGAACTATATTTGTGTGGATATCAGTCCATGGAGGGGGATTCTTTTGAAGTCGTGTATATAAAGGCTGACAAATTTGGCGTAGGTTAGGGAAAAATTCTGCAATATAATTAAGACATCCTAAAAATCTTTGAAGCTGATTTTTGTCTTTGATTTGATCAGGGAATTTCTCTGAAAATTGGATAACCCTATGTATAGGTTTAATAAGTCCTTTTGTGATATCATGTCCTAGGAAGCGGATCGAAGTCTGGAATAATTTCATTTTCTTTTGAGATAACACAAGACCATTTTGTTTAATTATTTGGAGGAAATGTCTTAGGTGTTTGAAATGTTGATCTAAATTTTCAGAAAATATAAGGATATCGTCTATGTAGACAATACTAAAAGAACTATAAGGATTGAAAATATCATTCATGATCCTTTGAAATTCAGAGGGAGCATTTTTCAGTCCAAAAGGCATTACATTCCATTCGTAATGGCCAAAAGGAACTGTGAAAGCTGTTTTGTAACGATCAGTTTCAGCAATTTGTATTTGCTAGAAACCAGATTTGAGATCAAATTTGGAAAATATTTTGGCTGAATGTAGTCTATTAATTAAGTCTCTTTTATTTGGAATGGGATACCTTATCCATTGAAGAACCTTGTTTAAAGGTTTGTAATTAATGACCAGACGTGGTACTCCACGTTCTAATTCTTCTTGTTTTACGACGTAAAATTCAGAACAACTCCAAGGTGATTTGGAAGGTCTAATCAGGTTTTTAGATAGGAGATCTTGGATTTCTTTCTGGCAGTGGTGTAGAAATTCTTGATTCATTTGGATCGATCGGGCTTTTGTAGGGATATTTTTTTCATTGAAATCTTTTTCATATGGGAGAGTTACAATATGGCTTTTGCGATCCCAGAAGGCATTGGAAGCTCGCTACATATTTGATTTGTTATAAAATGTTCTAATTCAGTTATTTTGTTTTTAATTTGAGGATTGTCCAATTGTTCTTCAATATGTAGGTATGGGAGTTCTTCTTTTAAAGAATTAATATGTTGTTTTTTGTGATGAATAATATTTATTTGTTTAAATATTGAGGAATTTTGTAATAATAATATTTCTTTTTGCTTAACAGGTGTAATGAAAGGGAATAGGATCTGTCGACCATGGATTTTGGTATACACCCCCTTATCATATACTTGGAAATGGTATATTTGTGTTAGAAAAGGAGTGCCGAGAATCATATCTTGTGATATGTCACGGACAAGTATGAACACATTTTTGAAACAGTAACCATTATTACAGATGTGAGCATTTGATAATTTGTATCTTATATCAAGTGGTTTTGAATTAGCGGTATATAGTTTTTCAGTTGTTTTTTCATAATATTTTGATGGTATTACTCCTTCACGTAGAACATTATGATCTGCCCCATAGTCGACAAGGGCAATAAGAGTAATTTTGAAATCATTGATAACTAGATCTATGTTGACATACCATTTTTGAAATTCAATTTTCTGTATAGAGTTAATGAAATTACTTGTTGATGCTTGATTAAGGGGATCGAGGTTGATTTCATTCATATCTTGTGGTATAGTTTGTTTTGAATTAATGAGTAATAATTTTGTTTCCAATTCGAAATCTTTTTCTCGTAATGAGAAAAGATCTTTTTGAAGCTGATTGACTTGCTTTTTAAGCATATTGATTTCTGATTGTAAATATTTTCTAGTTATTTGTTTGAGGATACTCTGTTGAGGATATTTATCAAATAGAGTGCTTAAACTGAAATGTTCTTTGACAGGGTCACGTTTTGAAGTAGATTCATCTATTATTAGGTCTTTTAACTTATTAAGGTATTGTTTTTGAGTTTCTTGATCTGGAATTTGTTGTACTAAATCAAGTATTGCTTCTCTTTTATCTTTTGAAATAACACATAAGTGGCAGATGCCTTTTGAAGGTTGGTCATTTTCAGATTCAGTCTCCTCTTTTGTAGAAGTACTTGTATCACTAGGAATATCATCTATTAACTCATTAATTTTTTGTTTAGGTGATTTTTTATGACTTTTCTTTGGTTTTTTATGACAGTTGTTTGAGGTGTGTCCAGGTTGGTTACAATTCCAACATTTTAAAGTATTGGGTTTAGGAATAGTTTGTTTATGTTTATTGAATCTTGGATTAAATCTTGATGTTCGATCATAGGATTTAAAAGATTTTTGTTTCTTTTTTCTTCTGATAGAGGGGGGATCAATGTTCATTAAACCAAACATTGAACAGAAACTTCCTAACTCTTTTCGAGTTTTCGTACGATCAGATCTATATTTGGCCTGAAGTTTGAGTTCGGAGCATAAAGATAATCCTTCTTTTTTAATGAAGGCGAATAATTGGCCGAAAGTCATATCCTCGAAAGGAATGTCTTCAGTACCAATTGTGGTTTTTAATTTTTGAATTATTCGATCGACAAAAAGGCGGGGTAGTCCCATTATGAATCGTTCCTTCCAGAAAGACATGTTACAATCATCCCGGTGAAGAACATGAGTAAGGAAAACATCCTTATACCAACGATAATCAGTCAAGGATGGGCATTTTAAGTTTGTTAGGATAATTTTAGAAGAATTAAATTCTTCGTTTGGATTTCCTATAAAATACATTGATATAGTTACTATTAAAAATTCATATGAATCATTCTGTTCAGTGATATTTCCGTTTCATCTTCCAGGTGAATTGTATGATTTAATATGTTTATTTTTGAGTCAAGGGATAAGGCTTTATCCCACCAATTTCTTAATTGTCCAGTGAATCCTTGAAGAATCAAGGTCGTGGCTGTTTCCTCGTTTTGACCTTTAATTTTATAGGCTGCTCGGGCCATGCCCATGTCTTGCAAAGTATTGAGAATTTCATATTCGGATTTACCATCGATGTTCCATTCAACTATTGATTGTCCATCGTATTTTGTGCTTTTGAATTGATTTCTTTCTTCGTAACCAATATCAACAGGCGTAGGCCGTCGATAATAATTACGAGAGTTTGTGTAATTATTATTGTTGAATCTTCTCCGTCTATTGTATATTTTATTAATTTGATCATCGTCATCAGTAAAAGGATTTTCAATATGATTGATTTCATCCTCGGAATCTGAGTTAGATGCAGAAGTATGAGAAGAGTCAGTTTCATTATTTTGTATATTATTGGTTTCTACGCAATTAATTATTTCCTGATGTACCAATTTCTGATAATTTGGTAGAGATTTTATTTAGAAGGAAATTAGTATTAGTATTAAAACTTATCTGTTTGTCTTTTTCAGTAGGAATGACTTTTGTTTGGAAAAAAGGTTTGGTTATTGTATCATTAAATATTGACTGTTTTGTTGGTTGAGTAAGATTGTTTGATATGTGATCAACTTGAGTAGCTATTGTTTTAAGGATTTGATTAGAGTAATTGTTCTGTTGGAAAATTTTATTAATGTCTTCAGTATTGACAGGTTCTTTGTCATTGCGTCCTCTTTTAAAAGGATAAGCTATGACGTCACCTTTGATGGTATGCAACTGTAAGGTTTGCAGAGGTGGATGTACAGCAGTAACAATTTCATTGCTACTAAGGGTCCATTTTTTATGAAGGCTGGTATTAACCTGAATGACAGATTTATCTTGGAAGTTGTTAAATCCTTCTGTTGATAAAAACATTGTGAGGAATGTATAAAAAGGAACATTTGATTTAATTAGCTTCATCTTAGTAATCCATTCTTCTTTAATCCTATTTTTTATTTCTACATCGAGTTTGTCGTACCATATTCTTTTGTCTTTATGGAATATATTTTGCATTTCTTCATTTAAATATTCAAAATCTGGGTTGAATTCTTTTCCAGATGTAATCATCATGACCATACTGGAGATCGAAGGAGATGTTGGAGGTGAATAATTTTGTGGTGATGAAGGTCCTGATCTAGGTTTCGGGATAGGGGTTACAAAATCGTATTTGGATGTAGTTTTGGAAAAAGTTGAGAATGAATGGCGAGATTGAGATCTGCGTAAAACTGGAGCAGGTTGTATAGGTGAATTAAATTTTATTGTGATTTTACCATATTCTTTTTCAACTATTTGGGAAATATCTCTACGTTCTATATTTCGAGGTATTTGAGGAGTGTTAATTATGAATTATTGTGGAATTGTTATTTCATTCCATTTTAATCTTTTTGGTGTAAAGACCGTAGGTCTTTCAGCATCTATTTGTAACAAAACTGTTTCTTCTTTAGAAGAAGGCAGTCTGTTGTATTTG
This sequence comes from Dorcoceras hygrometricum, assembly GCA_001598015.1. Lineage (NCBI taxonomy): Eukaryota > Viridiplantae > Streptophyta > Magnoliopsida > Lamiales > Gesneriaceae > Dorcoceras > Dorcoceras hygrometricum. The sequence continues at coordinate 117,804 of KV019820.1, read as the reverse complement.
GGGTTTAGTTGAGAAGACAGAAGTCTAAAGTAGACTCTGTATATTATTGCAAAGTTCTTACAGGGATGAAATTCGTCTCCCTGTATATGAACATATAGTATTAAAGAATCTAAAATCATTGGATCTGTAAGATCTACAGAGAAATTAGGAGAACAGTTGAAATATATTGGTCCATTACATATATTAGTTTGAATCATTGATAAAAGAGATGTTTGATATTTTTTAAGTCTTTTATCACTTAAATCTAAGTAAATTGGAGTGTCAACTCCGATATGAACTAAGGTTTGACAGCAATTTGGATTAAACCAAAGTGTAGGTATCTATAATTCTTTTGAATATATTTTTGAATTGTTGTGTTATTTAAGAGGGCGATACTTTGTGAGTCTTCTTGAATAGATAAGGTTTCTTCATGAGTTTTGACAGAAAAGGCTGTTTTGAAATCTGTGAATCCTATCTTGTATATGTTTTCTATTTGTTCTTCTGGAATAGTCCAATTCGAATAGTCTATAGGCATATGTGTAACGTCCGGAAATCCTAATTACGAGAATTGAATGCATGACTAGGAGGAAAACCTTATGTTTATATGATTTGCATGTCATGCATGTGTTTATATGATGATTTTATGTGTTACGTGTGCATATCCCTTTACAGTACGGTTTGAGACCGGTAAGCGGGGACGAGTCCGGAGACGATCAAATCGAAAATATTTAAATGTTTTAGTCCTTAGACATATTTTAAAGCAAAATATTTTTATTTTATGCAAAATTTCCAAAATAATGAGATTTTATGCACGGTTACCGAGGGGGACCCGTTTTTCGCCTATACGGGCCATTTTTATGACTTTTATGACACTTTTAAAATTGAGAGACCTCATGTTACGAAAATTCAAGGCTTGGAGTCTGAATTTTTAACATTTTTAGGCCTTTTTAAATAAAGGAGGGTTAGTTTTGGGATTAAGCCTTTTAATTTGATTTAAAACAAGGTAGAGGGGTCTTGTTGTACACTCTCATTCACTCATCACCCCTCTAACTCGAAAATTATCCTAATCCCTCCTCCAACCAGCCAAATCCAGCCTCTTTTCTCCCCTTGGTGGCCGAAAATTTGCAAGGTTTTCATTGGAACTCTAAGGTGCGGTCTCTCCAATTGTCCTCCGCTCCGGTATCACGTATTTTCGCTTCTCTATCAACCAAGGCATGTTATATTCTTTCTTTTCTCACCATATAAATCATAATATACTGTTTGTACAAAGATTATGCATGAATTTTATGTGAATATTTCAGATCTCAATGTACATGTCCATGATCATATGTCTCTCTTCATGTGCACCTCAAGGTTTTGAATTCTTTTGCATGGCTTCGGTTCATGGTCTGCTTGAGGGGTCTGGGCTCGTTGTTAAGTGGTTCCTGGTGGTCCTAGGAGTGGCTTTTCATGGTTCGAAGTGGAGGTTTAAGGGTCGAACCGGTGGCTTGAAGTTTTACACCGTGCAGTGTGTGTTTACTGGGTGTCGCGTCCGTCTGGTTCACAACACCTGGGGGTGGTCCAGCCAGAAGGGCTCCCGGCATGGTGGCAGGAGCAAGGATAACGAACGAGAATACCAGCAGGTGGTCGCGCGGCGTGCAGTATGGCTGGTGCGTCCACTTGCAGCGACCATATATCCCTGGATATGTCACGGTTTGAGGCAAGGTTGGTCAAGTTAGAACCGTCTGGACCTGGGGGTGGTCCAGACGGAAGGGCTCCGGCAGTAGTGGCCGGAGCAGGGAGAACGAACGTAAAAACCGGAGACTGGTCGCGGAGGCAGCTTGTGCAGGAGAGTGTATTTTAGGTTTAGGGTTGAGTGTTTGGTTTGGGCCGGTTCGTTTGGGCCGATGGGTCGGTTCAATCGGGCCGGGTCGAGTGGTTTAAGTGTCGAGTCAATATTTCAAGTTCGGTCCGAGTTATTTTATTTTTGGGCCGGGTTATTTTATTTTTAAAGTCCGGGTCGTTTTTGCCGGGTCAAGTCAACTTTTTAAGTTAAAATTAGTTTCGGGTCAAAATTATTTTCGGGTCAACGATTCTAAGTCAAAATCTAATTTTTTTTAGATGCTGGAATTTTTAATTTAAATTGGGTTTTTAGCCAAATTAGTGGACTTTGGGCCGATATTTATTTTAATGAATTTTAAGCCTTTTTAACGATATTGGGCCGAGTCCTTCAAATGAATTTAAAAGGGTTTGTTCTTAGTCGTTGGGCCAAGATGATATTGTTCTAAGTTTGAGTTGAGGCTTTGGGGCTTAGAATTAGTGGGCCAGTCGCTTGAGCCAGTCCTTGACCGGGCCGAAGAAAAATAATGCATAGGCCCATGAATATACTTTTAATTTTATATGTATCATGTAATGTATTTAAGTATGTAATGTTTTAAGAAAAGTAGAATATATTGATGGGCCAAGGTTTTAAAGTTGCATGATTTATATGAAACGCATGCATCATGAAAGTGTAAATTATGTTAAGGCATGTATGAAAATGTTTTTGAGAAATTGAAGTGTGGTGGGGCAAAGTAACGATGGGAGTTAGCCGGGTAGCCGGGCCCGAGGATCCCCTGTTAATGTATAACGATTATGAGCCTATGGATCCATGTGATCACGACATGGTGAAGTGCAAGCATAGAGGTGTGACATATAGGGATCCCGAGGTAAGGTCGGGTGAACCACACCGCCACGTACGTTGGTTTATAGATTGATC
>KV019820.1:58665-97023 GCA_001598015.1 Dorcoceras hygrometricum | reverse complement strand
GAGAGCTTCATTGTAAAAATCTCACACACAGAGATTCATTCACATTCATTAGTGAATGAATCTCAAAACCAATTCACAATCAGTTTCCGTCCAAGCACGATGACGTTAAACTCTGTGTATGTAGTCTTTGAACAGAGACGTTAAACAAGTTCTGAGTGAACAGCCGTGGGCTGGTAGAGTCTAGGAGTTCTCGCAGCTGCTGGTTGCGGGATTGGGTCTGTACGTGTTGTATAGATCAAATCTTCTAGTGGAGCCTTCCGAGGTGGAAGAAGGGGAGACGTAGGACATTGAGGTCCGAACTTCCAGAAACAAATATGCTGAGTATTGTGTTCTTTAAGCTTTCAGCACTTGCATTTATCTTAGCATCTCATAACGCATTTGATGGCATACACAGTTAGCACACTTGCACAGTTGAACAGATTTATGTTGTACATAAATCTGTTTGAGTTGTTTTAAAATATTAGGATTCAGTTCTGGTGTTTTCCACATGTTTTATTAACATATCAGATCTGTCTCCGGTGCTCTCGCTTTTAAGTGTTCAAGAACAAGAGGTATTGCACCTCCAGTGTTTTGGCAGCGCAAAATTTAAAATGTGTTTAACAGTAGCGCTTGCTAACTCTTAGTTCCTGATTTTTCGGACCTAACACTTTTCTATAAATATCAGACTCACTTTCCCACATAATTTCTCTTTCAGTGTGATTTACCCACTGCATCTTAATCATAGTGATATTTCTATTTCTTAACTTACGGTTTTCTCTTGAAAGAAACTTTACTAGAATTTCTTCATAAGTCAAGTCTGACGCTAATTGAATAGGTTCCTATCTGAGCGTCGAATTAAACTATAAGAGACGCATCGCTGAAATGAAATCATACGCAACAAAGTGGAACAATATTTGGAACAAAACAGATCTTTACTGTTCACCAACATATATATACAAACAGACGTGACTCTGAAACAGACGTAGTAAATGAAACGATGTCGTTGAAGTAGGAATCAGATATGATGACGTAAGAATATCTGCTAACATGAATAAACAGACGTAAGAATATCTGTTATCAGTCGTGACTCTAAATAAATTAAATGATGTCGTTTGCACAACAAACAGACATATGAATAGTGCAACTGCTGATTTCAACAAATGCAACAACTGTTTACGAAACTGATGCAACAACTGAAATGTCATTGCTGAATTTAAATATGAAATTCAATCGCTGACATAGAAAATGAAATCTGAATAAGAACTTGGTGTTGCAACATCAAACGACAGCTACGCTACCAGCTGTTGTCTATCAAACCAGACTTTATACTGATTCGATTAACAGCTATCGATTACATAGCGTCAAGTTCCGATATTACCATCCACCAGAATATGAACAATCATAAACATACGGGAATCAAACTCGAACTCCTCACGGCTAAGTACTGGGTCTGACGAAACTCTTGCCTAAAAAATCCTGGAACTGATCTTTTAATACTTTCATTTTTCTTAGGGTCAATCTATACAGAGGCTTAAAAATTGGAACATCTTCTGGTACCAAATCAATAGTAAACTCTAACTCATGATTGGGAGGTAAACCTAAGAAATCCTTAACATCCATTTCTTAAACACCTTTAAGCCTTAACAGTTGACATTATCTTAAGGGTACAATCGTATGTATCAGCTTTAAACGAAAAAGAATTCCCGCTTGGTATCTTAATTTCAACATACCTCTGCTTAAAATTTATGACTGTTTCATACTTAGTTAACCAATCTATCCCAAAATTCAATCAAACCCAATTATCGGCAATACTATTAAATCTGCGAAAGCAATATTCCCCTGTAACTTAAGTTCTATATTTCGTATAACATGATTGGTTACTAAACTCGCCCTCAAAGGGATCTGAACATAGTACTTTACTTTTATTTCTTCTAGGTTAACTATCAATTTCTTAACGAACCTATCTGATACAAAAAAAATAAGTTGTACCAGAATCTAATAATGCTATTGTAAACATGTTGTTAGGATAAAATTTATTAAGTTTTGGTGATAACAAAATAATATAAGTGCTGAAGTTAAGCTAAATCTGGACAGACAGACGATGATATCAACTACGTATTTGGAACATAGCATATTTCAGTCGACGGGTTGATTTTCAGCTGATGGTTGTTAAGTGGAAGTATTCAGATGTTGCGTTGAGATTTTCAGATGCTAGATATCAGATGTTGATATTCGGTATTATTTCAGAGGTTGAATTATTACAGGTTATCAGTTTCTGGTACTGGATCAGTCGTTGGATTTCTATGTTAGCATTTGGTATTCTTTCAGCCGTTGGGTATATGATTCAGAAGTGAGTTCAATCAGCCGTTGGGATAAATTCAGCCGTTGGTTGGTAATCAACAGATGTATTAGTTTCAGACGCAAGTTGTTGAGTGTTAGCGTGTTTTGTTAAAGATTGCAAAACGACAGCGTTTGGATAAGTTGAAACGACAACGTATTGGATTAGCGCTAGCATTCAGCCGATGGGTTTTTCATATAATCATCTACTGGTATATCAGCTGTTGGTATATCAGCCGTTGGTAATTTCAGCTGTTGGACAAATCAGGTGATGAAGTGTTCAGGCATTGTAACCAGCTGTTACGTCATATTCTTCTATATACATAAAGGGAGATCTTTCAAGCGATCAGCTGGTGCATATTTTCAAGAGTTGAAGCTATCAGCTGGTGCATACTTTCAGATGTTCAAGTCATCTGGTGTGCAAACAATGAATTGATTCAAATTCGATCATATACTCATATTGGAAAAGATCGATGGCCATAACAGAATCGTACAATTTCCTGGAATTAAGGAGACAATATCGGTACTATTTTGGATAAATAGTACAACTTACAGAGGACGTTATACGGTGATTGCATAAATATGGAAAACGACAATCTGGTTCTGACAATGTGCAATTTACCATTTGGTGGAGCAGGATATACAGTTACAGATTATCAGATTTCAAAAAGGGATTTATTTTCCTTTACAGAGTTGATCGACCGTTGTGAACGAATACTATAAATAGCAGAAGTTTGATTTGAAGAATTCACCTTCGCCATTGTTACTTACCGTCACTCTGCCAATTTCCTTCGTTGTATTCATTGTTGAGTCTGTAACAAACGCGCTGTCTAAAAGACGTTTGAAAAACTTATCATTCTAAGTGTTGTAAAACCAGCAGCTGCGTCTGCGTGATTGTTTGTGGAGTTGCTAGGAGTTCACCTTGAGCGAGGCTCGGTGATCGGGTGTTTGTAGAAGGCCTGCACGCATCATATCTTCTAGTGAAACCTTCCTGAAAAGGAAGAAGGGGAGACGTAGGATATTTATATCCGAACTTCCAGAAACAAACTCTATCCCTTAACTTTTACATTACGCATTTAGTTACTGCATTACACTGTTCACTGATTAATCGGTTTCTTTCCGCACATTTTTGTTAACCGAGAAATCAGCCTTTAAAACTGAGATACCTTAAGTCTGGTAACTCGGACTTAAGTTTAGCGGTGCTTGTAAAAATAGTTTTGAACGGTTTCGAAAATTTAAAATACCAAGGAGTTCATTCAACCCCCCCTTCTGAACTCCTATGCCTGTTTTCGTCCCATATTGATCCTATCAATTGGTATCAGAGCCTGCGCATCTCAGTTATTGAACAGTTTCTGTTTGTTCTTTATATTATATTAAAATGTCGACTTCTCACAACAAGATTCCCATGTTTTCCAAGGAGGACTACGATGATTGGAAGATTCACATGCAGGCGCATCTGGCTGCTCTAGATATTGAAATGTGGGTGGTTATCACTGAAGGGCCGCTGAAAATAATGAAGCCTAATCTAGCTTTTGCTATATCAAATGGCGAGCCTCAGTTTCTATAGAAGAGCATACATGAGTATACCAGTGAAGACAAGAAGAAAGACAACCTAGACAACGTGTCCAGGGAAATTCTATACAAGACGCTGGACAAGGACAAAAACATGTTCAACAAACTCAAAACCTGCGCCACAGCTAAAGATATTTGGGAAAAGCTAACTCAAATATGTGAAGGAAGCGACGAAACAAAAAAGAACAAGCTGACGGTAGCTCAGCAGAAGTATGAAATCCATCAATATGAAGGATGGAGAGAAGATGACTGAGTTTGATGAAAGGTTCAGCGCGGTGGTGATTGAGTTGAAAAGTCTTGGAAAAGAGTACAGTAACCGAGGCTGGCGTTGAAGGTCATGAGAGCATTGCCCAGGGAGTGGGACGTGAAGACTATGGCAATGAGGGAGTCCAAAGATTTGAACAAACTGGAGCTGCACGACTTGTTTTCCAACCTAAAAGCCTATGAGTTCGAGTTGGAGACAAGAGCAGAAGCTGGACCCTCGACATCCCAGCCGACGAAAGCATTAGCTGCTACAACTACTGAACAGTGCTCTCCAAGCACAAGAAAGACAGCTGATCAACTCAACGATGACGTCATGTCACTCTTCGTCAAGAAGTTTGGGAAATACTTGAGAAGATCCCATAACCCTTCTGCTCCTTACAATAATCATAAAAATGATAAAGCTGTATCTGATATGAAATGCTTTAACTGTGAACGTCTAGGGCATTTTGCAGCTGAGTGCAACAGGCCCAAGAAAGATGATAGATACAAGCGAGATGACAAGAGAATTGATGATAGATACAAGAAGGAGGATCGATACAACAAAGATGACAAATCAGATGAAAGAGCTGTGGACAGATCGAAGGAGAGATCCAAAGATAGACGGATGAGGACGAGAGGTGACAAAAGATCCAGCCGCAAGCATGATCGCAAAGTACTGGTGGCTGAGGAAAGCACCAAAAGCTGGGCGGACACTGATTCAGAATCTTCATCCAGTAGCTCATCATCTAGCGATAGTGAACGGGAGGAGGTTCACTGTCTAATGTCTGACCAAACATCTTACGACGAGGTATTTGACTTCTCTAATGTTGAATTTACACGAGAAGACCTTGTCAGTGCACTAAATGACATGGTCAAAGAGTACAGGAAGCTTTCTCACTCATTCGAGGAAGTTAAGGCTGAAAACAATGATTTGAAAAATAGTTTAGCTGAACCAAGTGCTGTTGAACTTGGTGAAGCTGACGTTTGAAAATCGAGCTGAGTAAGCTGACAGCTGAGAATGAATTGTTGAAAAAAGAGTCTAGTGATCTCAAAGCTGAAATTGTCTTCTCGTTCTCTCCATAAGCTGCAAGAAAGCCAAAAGCCAGCGAATGATAGAACTGGTTTGGGTTTCAATAGTAGTGACAGCAGTGAAGGAGAAACGAGTATTCAATCACAGCTGGCACATGACAAGTTCAATAAGATGAGCATTGTCAAAGCCAACGTGGTATATGATCCATGTGAGTCGATGACATATAATGACCAGACCCCTCAGAATTTGAACCTTAAAGTAAAAGCTGGTATCGGCTTTCAAAAACCTGAGAACTCCAAGCCAAGCTGGCTAAAGAACAAACTGGACAAAGACAAAGCAAAAGCTGGTCGAAAGTCATTTGTTCCTAACCAGTCATGGCGTAGTTCAAAGAAGGTAAAATCTGGTTGGAAAAAGGTTCAGCAGAAAAGAGATCTAAGTGGACAGAGTATGAAATCAAAGCTCAACAGATCTCACAGTACTTATGCACAGACTCTTATGGACTATCATACTGGGAAAGCTGTCAAAGTAATTCAAGTATGGTTCCCGAAAGGGATAATCCTATCTGGACCCAAGTAAAATTGGGTACCAAAAGCTGGTTTTATGATTGCAGGATAACAGGTATGAACCAGCTGATGTATCAAATTTGTGGTACCTGTATAGCGGCTGTGCGCGACATATGACAGGAAATCAAAAGCTGCTATCAGACGTCATTCCTCACAAAGGCGCAAAGATAGTCTTTGGTGATAACGCATACGGTAACACTGTGGGTAAGGGTAAGCTTATCCACGGTAACATCTCTATCTCAGACGTCCTAGTTGTTGATAACCTTCGTTATAACTTGATTAGCATTAATCAGCTGTGTGACAAAGGTTACATAGTCCAGTTTCAACAACACACTTGCACGGTTCAAGTCCAAGTGGTCTGACTGTATTGGTAGGCAAACGTTCGGGGAATACCTACATAATAGATTGGTCAGAGCAGCTGGGATTTGAACAATTGTGCCTTCTTTCAAAAATAAAGGCGGAAAACGTTCTTCCTGTTGCCTTGAGCTCTTGTATATGGATCTTTTTGGTCCTATTTCCGTAACGAGCTTAGGGGAACGAATTACACCCTTGCAGTTGTTGATGATTTTACAAAATATACTTGGGTGTTGTTTTTAAAAGCAAAATCTGAAACCGCCGACCAGATGATACGTCTTTTAAAACGTTTACAAAATGACAGATCTTGTTCAGTCAACCGGATAAGAAGTGATCGCGGTACAGAGTTTTTAAATTAAAAATTAACTTCTTATCTGGAAGACTTAGGAATAAAGCATGAGCTTTCAGCAGCTAGAACTCCTCAGCAAAACGGGTTAGCTGAAAGGAGAAACCGCACTTTAAAAGAAGCTGCTAGATCCATGATTGTATATTCCGGTATTTCACAAAAATTCTGGGCAGAAGCAGTTAACACAGCGTGTTATACTCAAAACAGATCGATGATTAATAGGATGCATGATAAAACCCCATATGAGATCTGCCATAGCAAGAAACCCTATATCTCTTACTTCAGGATGTTTGGGTGTAGATGTTTCATTCATAATAATGGCAAGAAGCATCTAACAGCCTTTGATCCTAAATCTGATGCAGGTATATTCTTAGGTTATTCAGCTGTGAGCAAAGCGTATCGTGTTTTCAACAACCGAAGCTTGACAGTTGAGGAATCAGCTAACGTAGTGTTTGATGAAATCAGTTTCAAATCAAATTCAGCTGCAAGCCTACATGACTTGTGTTCACGTCTGGAGTCAACAAGTCTTGAAGAATCAGACATTGACGTGCCACAAATATATTCAGCTGAAGAACAACCAGCAGTGGACACACCAAACATTAATGCACAACAAGATCTGACAGGTAACCCAGTAGTCATTGATTTAACTAACAATGATTCTATACAGGGTCAGATCTTCCCAAGTGTACCAGCTGCTGGAGGTGTAGCGAAAAATGTTCAACCAGACAACGATCAATCAGATGTTGCTCCAACAGACGTTGATAAACCAGACATTGCGCAAGCAGTCGCAAGCATTTCTCCATTGGTTTCAAGATCAACGCCTGAAGCACCAGCTGCTAGAACAAATTATAAATTGGTATCTTCACCACCAGCTGGACAACAAGGCGCGAGCATATCATATCATTCGGTATCCAGACCATCAACTGAAACAAGAGCTGATCCTAGCTCACATCTGGAACAACGATCACAACAGTTGGAAGCAGACGCACAAGCCAACAATTCTGAACATCAATTGGTGTCAGCTGATCTAGCAGTTGCAAACCAGCCAGCGACACAGGGGGAACAAGGATCAAATCCAATTGGACTTGATCTCCGGTGGAATAAAAATCATCCACCCGAGCAAGTCATAGGTAATTTCGAATCTCCTGTTCGCACACGAGACCAGATAATGCATGATCATTTTGATTCTGCTTTCATCTCGCATATAGAGCCTAAGCAGATAGATGAGGCCTTAGCTGACCCCAGCTGGATAGAAGCAATGCAAGAAGAAATTAATCAACTTAAGCGTAATAATGTTTGGACACTTGTACCTAGACCTTCTAATCATTCAATTATAGGAACTAGGTGGGTCTTTAGGAAAAAACTAAATGAAGATGGCATAGTAACTAGAAATAAAGCTAGGCTGGTAGCACAAGGATTTAGACAAATGGAAGGAATAGATTTTGATGAGACCTTCGCACCAGTAGCTAGATTAGAAGCCATCCGCATGTTTCTTGCACATGTTGCATTTAAAGACTTTAAAGTCTTTCAGATGGATGTTAAGAGTGACTTTATTAATGACGTCTTAACAGAGGAAGTGTATGTTGCACAACCTCCTGGCTTCGTAAGTCATACAGATCCAGATTTTGTTTACAAATTAGATAAAGCTCTATATGGGTTGAAGCAAGCACCTAGAGCTTGGTATGACACACTATCTAAGTTCTTAATTGAGCATGATTTCACAATAGGCACAGTTGATAAGACACTGTTTAAATTCGTGAAAGCTGATCATGTTTTATTAGTTTAGATTTATGTTGACGATATTATTTTTGGGTCAAATAACCCCAAATTGTGCCAGAAGTTTTCCAAGTTGATGCAGGACAAATTTGAGATGAGTATGATGGGGGAGCTGACGTTCTTTCTGGGTTTACAAGTTAGACAACTGGAGAATGGTATATTCATTAACCAGGAGAAATATATGAAGGAACTGCTGAAGAAATTTGGCATGGACAATTGCTCAGCAGCTGCTACCCCTATGAGCTCTTCAATCAAACTGGATAAAGACGAAGCGGGTACTGCCATTGAGGTATCTCTTTATCATGGTATTATAGGCTCTTTGCTATACTTAACTGCTAGCAGACCAGAAATCATGTTTGCTGTCTGTATGTGTGCTAGATTCCAAGCAGAGCCAAAGCAATCGCATTACATAACTGTAAAGCGAATATTGAAATATCTTAAGCGTACTTCCAACGTGGGTCTTTGGTATCCCAAAGACTCAGGCTTTCAACTAATTGGTTACAGTGATGCAGATTACGCAGGATGCAGGATTGAACGTAGAAGCACAAGTGGGACTTGTCAATTCTTAGGGGATCGACTAATCTCCTGGTTTAGTAAGAAGCAGACGTCCATCGCAACGTCAACAGCTGAAGTGGAGTATCTTTCAGCTGGTAGCTACTGTGCTCAAATCCTCTGGATACAACATCAGCTGAAGGACTATGGAGTCGATGCTTCTGAAGCGCCTATTCACTGTGACAACACTAGTGCGATCGCGATCATCCAAAATCTAATCTCCTGGTTTAGTAAGAAGCAGACGTCCATCGCAACGTCAACAGCTGAAGTGGAGTATCTTTCAGCTGGTAGCTACTGTGCTCAAATCCTCTGGATACAACATCAGCTGAAGGACTATGGAGTCGATGCTTCTGAAGCGCCTATTCACTGTGACAACACTAGTGCGATCGCGATCATCCAAAATCCAGTACTGCATTCAAGAACAAAGCACATCGACATCAGGCATAATTTTATCAGGGACCACGTGCTAAAGAAAGACGTCCGGCTGGAGTATGTGTCGACTGAGCAGCAAGTAGCTGACATCTTCACAAAGCCTCTACCAGACGCTAAGTTTTCTTATTTTAGAAACATATTAGGTCTCCTTGAATTGCCTTGATTTTCTGTGAGCTAACACATTTTTGCAGGTTGTCAGCTGTCGCTTGAATCAGCTGTAAGTCTTTTGTTCAGGGGGAACGCTAAGACTTTCAGCTGAGGCAAGTTTCTCGCGTTGGGGGATTATCAGACGTAGGGGGAACCAGGAGCTGAATTGTTAAGCACGACGTCAGCTGAATATGTTACGACTGGACACACTCAGTTGTTACATATACACAGCTGATGCTTATTTGTGATCAGCTCCTGCCACCTTCAACGATACATTAAAAATCAGCTGTGATGTTAAATCAGCTGTGATGTTGTTAAATCAGCCACATCAGTTGTGACGTATATACATTTTGGCGCGTGTTTTCAATATTTTCCCTGTACGGGTAAAATCTTTCCAAATTATTTTCAAAATACTGTACGCACCATTGGATGATTGACACGTGGTTGTCATCATTCCACTCGTCACATCTACACCGTTTCCTATTCTTTCACCTTTTTGCATTCCTTACTTATTTGCAGTGTTTTCCTCTTTGCTAACGCTTACCTTGCAAACTTTGCTCTCTGGTATTCTCGTATTCTCTTGTGTTCTTCTTTGTATATTTTTCAAGCAATCTCTCGCAATCTTTTGACTATTGAAAATGGCATCTTTGTACTACACCAATACTCTTCATGTCAACTTTGAATCTGTTTTGGCCATGGACGACCCTGGTATGGTGTCTATGTTTCAAGCCCTAACGGCATCTGGCCTAGAGGGATTTTTGGGTTGTCCCGTAGTAATCTATGAAGCTGCTTTGGTCAATTTATTTGAGAATGCTTCAGTTCGGGATGGTATGGTTGTCAGTATAGTGCATGGGGTTACAGTGGAGATTTCCGAACAGTTGTTTGCTGAGACGTTTGAACTTCCGCTAGAAGGTTTGTCAAAGTTATCTGAGATTCCCAAGGATCTAGTATTTGATGCGAGGAGAATCGTTTCCTTGTCTGGTGAGCCGGTAAGCATGTCTGGGAAGAAGAAGGAAATGAAGTTTGAGTACCGTCTTCTCTGCGATATTCTGGCGAAGACGATATCGGTAAAGGCAGGGTCCTTTGACGCACTCACCATGGAAAACTTTCTGATGTTGACTGCGATTATTTGTGAAGTGAAGATAAACTGGAACAGGGTATTGTTTAATATCTTGAAGGATATGGTGACTGCGGGGTCGAGGCAAGCAAAAGGCTATGCTATTCAAATTAGCTTGATGCTGGAAAATGTTCCAAACCTGGAACTGGGAGAATCTTCAGAGTTTCCCTCTTCAAAGATTTTAACAGACAATACATTTCATCGATACATTGTTCTGAATGAGAAAGCTGGTGCAGAAGGAGCTGCTAATGCACCAAAAGTAAAGAAGGCACCCAAGAAACAGGCTGCGTCTAAGAAAAGACCAGTTGCTGCTGTTGTTGGAGAGCCAGTCCTGAATAAGAAGAGGACGATGAAGAAGAAATCTGGCTCTTCACAAGAAAATTTGGAGATAGTGGTAGTTGCACAGGAAGCGGTTCCCATTCAAATCATTGAGCCAATTTCTGCTTCACCAGTCGTAGAGCCTAGCGTGGATGAACAAAGGGAAGCTACATCAGCTGTCCCTATTGATGAAGGAAGATATATAGAGCAATCAGCTGTTAAGGTTTCTGCTGCGACTGGTGTACAATAACCAGCCGTTGAGCATATGGATGAACAGATGGCAGAACCAACAGCTGATGAGGAGACAGTTGTTGAAACTACTACTGAACCAGCAGTAGAGGGTACTGCCAAGGAGGCTATACCCACATCGGTTGATGATGTGGACAACATCATTGAGCAAGTGTTGGCTGAAACCGCTCATATTGAAGCTGATGAGGAAGATCATGGAGTTGGTACGTCTGATATTGGAGATCAACCAGCTGGGACAGCTGATGATTCAGTACCTTGGTTTGATCTTCCATATGAAGTGCTGATTGCTTGTGACTCTGAGCGTGTCTTTGAAATGGCCAGTGACAAGGAAGATGAAGAGATGGAAACAATTGATGTTGGGGACCAGCAGTTACAGACTGTTGATGCGGCTGTCAGCAGGGCAGATGCTGCAGCTGATTATTTTGTGGAAGAGCCGATGGAGGAAACAGAGACAGAGGCTGATGAACTATCGACAGATTAGGCGATGTCACTGGAGGACATCTTATTGACAATTCCAGTGGATGTTCCGTTACCTTCTGCCAATATGGAGATTACGAAGATCACTTTGGGCCAATGTATCAAAATTACTGGAGTTGATGAACGAACCTGGTACCTGGCCAGTCTTCCTAAGATAAAACCGGAGGAAAAGGGGAAGAAGCCTCATCATGAGAAAGACCCAGTCAAGGGCAATCCGGTGGAGGAACAAATTTTGTTGATTCTTGCAGACATTGAGTGCCTTGTACAGTTGCGGGAAAAGATTATAGATGATGTTGACAGATTCTTTAATTCGTTTAGCTTTAAGAAACTAGCCAGTTTGAAAATGGAAGACATTTCTGCTAAGGAGGAACTCGTTTTATCTTGGGGAGAAGCAGAGTCGACAAGAGTAGCCCTCAACAGGAGGATGTATATTTTAACCAAGTACAGAGAACTGTTGATCAGAAAATTCTTGGAGGCCAGGAAAATAAATTTTGCCCCCGGTGATGGTACGTCTGTCGTTGATCTACAAGTTTTGGATAGGTTATCAGATATTCACTCATTTGTGTTGGAAGAATTGAAGGAACAGACGAAAGGACACGGTCTTATGTGGAAGAAGACGTGCTGCTCGAAGATTTTTGAAGGGCGCCCACGTGATCGCGGTGCAGTTATAGCCAGAACCAACACCAACACTCCATCTAAGTGCTGGATTAGAACTATGATTCGTATTGATGGAGTTTGGGTTGTTGAACCATGCAGTGATCACTGGGTGAAGATCCCTAAGCCGATTGTACATAATGAAGTTCCGCGGCAACTGTCTTATGAAGACACTCTTCCAGCAGTCAGTACATTTTTCAAGTTGATGAAAAAGAGATGGGCAGATGTGTGTTTAGTGGTTTGTGAATTCTCTGTTTCTGGGAAATTGCTTCAAGTAGGTTCAATTAACTTCTGTCGATCTCTTGAGATTGTTGAGCCAGTTTCTTGTTTTGTCTCTCGACAGCCGACTATTCTTTCTCTAAGATTATCTCAGTTTTGCACAGTTTTTATTCAGAACAGCTTATTCAATGGGTTAAGTATCACAGACATTAGCAGTTTTGTTTCGTCTATTGTTTTTGAGAGGACAGCGTTGCGAGATGTACAGAGATCTTTTGTTTCAGTCAGCCAGTCAAAATGTACAGTTAGCATTCAGTTCAGTTGTTGAGGATGAAGATAACCAGATGGACATCGATCAGCGATTAGCCTCTCCAACCACCACAGCTGACTCTCCATGGAACTTTAGTGACAATGACATTCTTTTGGGAGATGATGCAACTCCAAATCAGCCTTCGCTACCGACTGCGCTACAAATCTTTCGACTTATCTTGATGATTTCAGAACCCTTTTATGGCAGCGCCTTGATGCTCAGTCAGAGGATATCATTTTTTAGAAAAGGTTTTCTGGCTCACAGTGCTGCTGTCACTGCTGATTCGATGGATTTTCGAAAGGAATTTAGAGCACTTAATGCCAAAGTCACATCTTTGGATGAGCAGGTGGCCGCTACTCGCAATGATTTATTAGAATTTTGTGCTCAGGCACAGGAAACCCTCAATACCGACCAACTGAGCGAACTTATTGCTTATATCAACCGTGGTGGTAATGACAAAAAGGGGGAAGTGAGTAGCAGCCGCCCTCAACCACCCCCTGATGATCAAAACAGAGGCAGTGGGAATACAGGTGGTGGTAGTGGTGCTAGAAAAACAGATATTGTGGACAGATTTAGTGGTAGCTTGAGCAGAGAAGGTCGCGGCAGAGGCAGTGGTGGTAGTAGGAGTAGAGGACATTCCAAGAAAAGATATCCTAGCAGTGGTGGTGGACAGTTCAGAAGGTCTTTTGAGGATTGGCTAGGATAGAATGGTTGTTGATTCTTTGTACAAATCTTATGTACAGTTCTTTAGTAATGGAAGTTTGAATTTCAGCAGCCCTTGTGCAATTTATATTTGCCTATTCATATATCTCAGCTGCTAAGTTTTGTCATCACCAAAAAGGGCGAAATTGTTAGGATAAAATTTATTAAGTTTTGGTGATCACAAAATAATATAAGTGCTGAAGTTAAGCTAAATCTGTACAGACAGACGATGATATCAACTACGTATTTGGAACATAGCATATTTCAGTCGACGGGTTGATTTTCAGCTGATGGTTGTTAAGTGGAAGTATTCAGATGTTGCGTTGAGATTTTCAGATGCTAGATATCAGATGTTGATATTCGGGATTATTTCAGAGGTTGAATTATTACAGGTTATCAGTTTCTGGTACTGGATCAGTCGTTAGATTTCTACGTTAGCATTTGGTATTCTTTCAGCCGTTGGGTATATGATTCAGAAGTGAGTTCAATTAGCCGTTGGGATAAATTCAGCCGTTGGTTGGTAATCAGCAGATGTATTAGTTTCAGACGCAAGTTGTTGAGTGTTAGCGTGTTTTGTTAAAGATTGCAAAACGACAGCGTTTGGATAAGTTGAAACGACAGCGTATTGGATTAGCGCTAGCATTCAGCCGATGGGTTTTGCATATAATCATCTACTAGTATATCAGCTCTTGGTATATCATCCGTTGGTAATTTCAGCTGTTGGACAAATCAGGTGATGAAGTGTTCAGGCATTGTAACTAGCTGTTACGTCATATTCTTCTATATACATAAAGGGAGATATTTCAAGCGATCAGCTGATGCATATTTTCAGGAGTTGAAGCTATCAGCTGGTGCATACTTTCAGATGTTCAAGTCATCAGCTGGTGTGCAAACAATGAATTGATTCAAATTCGATCATATACTCATATTGGAAAAGATCGATGGCCATAACAGAATCGTACAATTGCCTGGAATTAAGGAGACAAGATCGGTACTATTTTGGGTAAATATTACAACTTACAGAGGACATTATACGGTGATTGCACAAATATGGATAACGACAATCTGGTTCTGACGATGTGCAATTTACCATTTGGTGGAGCAGGATATACGGTTACAGATTATCAGATTTCAAAAAGGGATTTTATTTTCCTTTACAGAATTGATCGACCGTTGTGAACGAAGACTATAAATAGCAGAAGTTTGATTTGAAGAATTCACCTTCGCCAATGTTACTTACCGTCACTATGCCAATTTTATGAGCGCATTTCAATTTGAATTTATTCTCAAAAAGCTCACAACTCGAAGAACTTTCAAACAAGCCTCATAGATTTACCTTCGAGTTTATTCTCTGGTTCAATCTTTTGAATCGAGTTGGTTGTTTAGAAACCAGAGAATTTACAGCACTCAATAGATTTGTATTCCTTCGTTGTATTCATTGTTGAGTCTGTAACAAACGCGCTGTCTAAAAGACGTTTGAAAAACTTATCATTCTAAGTGTTGTAAAACCAGCAGCTGCGTCTGCGTGGTTGTTTGTGGAGTTGCTAGGAGTTCACCTTCAGCGAGGCTCGGTGATCGGGTGTTTGTAGAAGGCCTGCACGCATCATATCTTCTAGTGAAACCTTCCTGAAAAGGAAGAAGGGGATACGTAGGATATTTATATCCGAACTTCCAGAAACAAACTCTGTCCCTTAACTTTTACATTACGCATTTAGTTACTGCATTACACTGTTCACTGATTAATCGGTTTCTTTCCGCACATTTTTGTTAACCGAGAAATCAGCCTTTAAAACTGAGATACCTTAAGTCTGGTAACTCGGACTTAAGTTTAGCGGTGCTTGTAAAAATAGTTTTGAACGGTTTCAAAAATCTAAAATACCAAGGAGTTCATTCAACCCCCCTTTCTGAACTCCTAGGCCTGTTTTCGTGCCATATGTTAGAGTAGATGCCCAACTAGCCAACTTGTGGCGTGTGGGTTTTATAGACTCTTGTATATGACAATATTTATTTATGAAATACGCATTTATTTATGGCATTCTTTATTTTCATTATGTTATATAATGTTAACAATTGCGTTGGATAAAGACCTAGAATGCACCATAGTGTATATTAGATGTGATAGTGGATATGATGGTTATCATGAAACACATCTAATAGTTACTGTGCATTCTGAATTCGTTCCTAGTCGATTGGACCGTCAAAATGAGGATAAGGCCGCCCGAGCTTGAGACTAGCATCTACGATGCGAAGTACCATGTTTCATTGGTAGGGAACATTGTGATGTTCTGAGCGTGCATATGGATAGTGACCTGATGATCTATCGAACTACCCTCGTTCGGACTTTCCAAGTGGTTACCATTTGTCGAGTGGATAAGTCCGAGGTCTTGGTTGTACTGATTAGTCCTCACTACTCAAAACGTCATTGAGGCTCTACATGATAGGCGTCTCACTTTGACCCGTTTGCCGACTCACTTGGGGTCATTAGGCGGCGGGATTGGGTGAGGTCCCGATGCATGTAGGAGTCGATGCTTCGTTGTCGAGGATTCACCGCTCGCTTACATGCGTGGATATCCTATGCTATCTGAGGAGATAATAGTGTATAAATCTCTGGCCAGAGTACTAGAAGTGTTTTAGGTAAATGGGTTTACCTAGTAACACTCGTGATGTCACTATTCGATCTCCAAGATGTATGCATAGCTGTCGGATCTCTAGCGACTCTCGATTTACCAATGGTCGTTGATCTGATCGGGATATATGTGTTGAAAGGACTGTACTGTACGCTAACCACGACCAACTGGTTCTTGCAGGCACTATCAGTGATACCTAGGGGATCATGGGGCAATGTTGCTAGGCGCTTTACCATGATCCGATGGGCAAGTCCGAAATTGTGATTTCGGAGCCGTAATGGTTGTGGGCCCACGGCTAGCTGTATCCCTGAACCATTGAGGGTCACACAAGTACTGGATTCATGATTCTCGCACGGAAACTGAGCTCAATGTGTTGAGCATAGGAAGAGGATTTTAGGGAATGCGACTTCCTAAAGGTCAACAGGGGTGAAATTGCGATTTCCCACTGTTGAGGGGCAAAACTGTCATTTTGGACTAGGTAATCTGAAAATTTGTTTTTCACATCATAATATTCAGTTTTGGAAACTGATTCGATCGGTACGATCTGATCGTCGATCGGAGTTATGATGAAACCACAATGAATTAAACGAATCGAATGTTCATATGGACCTGGGTTTGACCCAAGTCCATTGGGCCGGTTCAAGCCCATGAATTACTTATAATTGTATGAGTTACTCTAGGGATAATAACTTCACTTGAATAATTAACCCTAGCCTCCAAAACTCCAATCCGGACGCCCCCTCTCCACAACCTCACGCACGCTGCCCGCCGCCGCCTTGCGCCGCCGTGTGCCGCCGCCGTCCGCCGCCCGCTTCGTGATCGGACTTGTTTCGATCACCGCGACGAGGTGATTCCGTCCGTGGAAAAATCCATCAGGTCTTATAGTGCAGATTGACGGAGGAATATTGAATCCGGTTGTGGACCTGATTGGAGAATCTACCGCCGCCTACCGAGAAGAGCCAGATTTTCCCTGTGATTTCTGGTTGGAGCCAGGCGCCTAGACGCCAGCAAGGTAACAAATCTATGAACACCCTATGTATGTTTGTAGATTGATTTTTGAATGTATTGAACGTTTCTCGGGGCAAATTTTGATTTCCGCTGCGCCCCCGGGAAACGGTTTCCGGATCCGCCATTGTACTCCAACAGTTGTATCAGAGCCAAGGCTCGGATCCTTCAATACATGTTTGTGCCTTATTGCATCGGATTTCGATTTTTCAAAAATCAAAACAAAAAAAAATATTTTTTTGTTCGTCGGTATTGTAGCAGCCGCACGGGGCTACTGTAGCGGCCGCACTGGGGCACTGTAGCGGCCGAACGCAGGGACTGTAGCGGCCGAACGCAGGGACTGTAGCGGCCGAACAGGGACTGTAGCGGCCGAACACAGGTACTATAGCGGCCGAACACAGGGACTGTAGCAACCGAACGCAGGGACTGTAGCGGCCGAACGCATGTACTGTAGCGGCCGCACGCCGGTGTACCCGAGGCGGCGTTGCGATGTTATTTTTCGACTCCTTGGATTTTCGGGCCTGTCTCGGACGGCCCGAGGGGTGTTTGGGCCAATATTCGATATTGGGCCGATTTTGGTCGATTTTGAAATTTTTTAGATTTTGGGCCTAAAATTGTTTTAAGCCCAATATGATGCAATTAAAATTGCAAAATATGATTTTAGTTATGAAATATGATTTTATAATTAAAATATGATTTTGTTGATTAAAATATGATTTAAAATGCGATTTTATTATAAAATGCGATTTTGTAACTAAAATATGATTTTGTGGGTAAATAATTTGATTATTTAAATTTATGCATAATAATTAGATTGATTGCATGTTTGATCGAGATCCGTGCCCAACATGTTAGGTGTATGCTTTAGGTTTTGCGATTTCGGTTGTAATATATTGTTGATTTATCATATAAAGTGGGTCTGTTTGTGGCCAGTTTCCATCCCTTGAGAATTGTATCCCTTACTTGTCATGGAAATTTAAATGTAAATTACTAGATTTAGTGGGATGACAATTGAAGACGGTGGAGATGACGATCAAAGATATTGAAGACCGAAAATCTGTAAAACCGGAAGCAATTGTAATAGGATTGCATTGCATATTGCATTTCACCTAGGACTGGACCCAGGTCCGTGATTGGCAACCACGGACCGCATAGCTCTCGCGATCGATCATCCCAAAGATTTTTCAAAAATAAAATCCCTCGTTTTAAATACGATTTAAAACTGATATCAAGATTAAAAGTTTATTCGATAAACTTAGGGAATTTAAATCTGTTTAAATTATCCCTACCTTCCATCAACAATGGGTGTACGTCGATGCTACCCGCATACATGGCCCGACTCATATTATTGAGGGGGTCATGTATGCCGGAAAGCTGTCCACGCCATTGACAATTGTTGTGAGTCGGTTGGAACTCCCTTTAACGTTGGCTCATATTATTGGGGACGTTAAGGGGACCGTCCTTCACGACTCAACATTGATAGGTCATCTTGACACGTGATAGTAAACGGCGTCATATTATTTGGGCCCTTACTGGACGTGAGGTGAATACATGGAGGTTGCACCCGGTTGAAATTGGAAACTACCTTTTGGGGTCATGGTTGGCTGATATTATTCGGGACCATGATCACTTGATTGGGCTCCGTGTACCCACTAAGGAAACCTGCTTTCCCGATTTCATTAGAGGGTGGTGAAATCGTTAAAATAGTGGGAGGATAATTCATAGAACTAAATGACCTTGTTTTATGTCCTAGCGTTTTTCATATATAGTTAGTAATGCATGTCTGTTTTTCATCTCAGTATAACTGCTTACAAAATGTCTTCGATGAAAAACCCACTCGCTGCTATACTGGATAGCAACAAGTTCACCGGTCTGAACTACCAAGACTGGCTTCGAAACCTCAACATTGTGTTGGCTTCGGAGAAACTTCTTTATACGATAGAGAAGAGCCCTCCGAAGGAAGCCCCTGCCGATATCAGCACTGAGGAGCTGGTTACGCTTAAGCAATGGTGGGACGACGAGCTTAAGACTCGATGCTATGTGATGGCATCGATGTCCAACGAAATGCAACGGCGCTTTGAGAAGACGAAGTATGCTGCTGACATACTCTTTCATCTCAAAGAACTGTATGGGGAGAACTCTCGACATGAGAGGTTCACCGCTGTCAAGGAGCTTATGACGAGCCGCATGTGCGATGGGACTACGGTCCGCGAGCATGGGGTTCGTATGATTGGGTTAGTTGAAAAGCTAGCGGGCCTTGATATCACGCTTCCACACGAGCTGTCTGTGGATGTGCTTCTCCTCTCACTACCCGCTGCATTCGACCCCTTTGTGGTCAACTTCAACATGAACAAGCTGGCAGCCACCCTCGAAGAGGTGGTTAACATGCTGGTCGTGTTTGAGGGAACCATAAAGAAGGACAAGCCCGTCCTCCTTATGGGCTCTTCTTCCTCTGCGAAGAAAGGGCCCAGATGCAAGGGTAAGAAGCGTTCTGCCCCTGCGAAGGAGGAAAAGCCCACTAAGAAGCCAAAGGCAAAGGCTTCCAAGCCAAACAAGTCCGAGGATGTTTTCCACCACTGCCACAAGCCTGGGCATTGGAGGAGGAACTGCAAGGAGTACCTCGAGCAGTTGCGAACTGCGAAAGGTATGTTCTATATTGAAATAAATATGTCTCTTAATTTGACTTCTTGGGTACTTGATACCGGATGTGGATCTCATATCTGCAATGATTTGCAGGTGATGACAAGAAGCCGACGTCTTAGAGAGGGTGAGACCCACTTGAGGCTTGGCAATGGAGCAAGAGTTGCTGCAGTAGCTATAGGAGATGTTTATTTATTTCTGTTTTCTGATTTTAAGTTGTTATTGAGAAACGTTTTGTTTGTTCCCGAATTAATAAAGAACATTATTTCTGTTTCTATGTTTGATAGTGATGGATATTCTTGTATGTTTGCTAATTCGATTTGCAATATTTACAAGAATGAATGTTTAATTGGAATTGGGGAACGCGAAAACGATTTATACACCTTAAAATTAAAAGACGTTCCAACTCGCGATGTCGAAACACATACAACAACGATTAAAAGGAAATACGATAACTTGAACCCAGCACAACTTTGGCACGCTAGGCTAGGTCATATTTCTCTAAGTAGGATGAAAAAGTTAGTTAGGAGTGACATGTTTGATTTGTCAGAAATTAACTCCCTACCGACTTGTGAGTCTTGTCTCAAGGGAAAGATGACTAAACAGCCCTTCCAGGGCAAGCCTGAACGTGTCCAAGGCCTATTGGATTTGATCCATACTGATGTGTGTGGCCCACTTAGTATCGGTACTAAGTACGTCACACATACTTCATCACCTTTACCGATGATTACTCTAGGTATGGGTACTTGTACTTAATGAAGCACAAGTCTGAATCCTTTGAAAGGTTCAAAGAATTCAAGGCTGAAGTAGAAAATCAGCTAGGCAAGAGTATTAAGGCACTTCGATCCGATCGAGGTGGTGAATACTTGAGTGCTGAATTTCAAGACTATCTAAAAGAGAATGGGATTCTCTCGCAGTGGACCCCTCCGGCCACACCACAGCTCAATGGTGTAGCGGAGCGTCGTAATCGAACCTTGATGGACATGGTTCGATCTATGATGAGCTTCATTGAGCTTCATACCTTGTTTTGGGGCTATGCGCTCGAAACGGTGGTAATGTTGTTGAACAATGTCAACACCAAGGCAGTGGATAAGACTCCATATGAGATGTGGATGGGAAAACCACCCAAATACTCATACATGAGGATTTGGGGATGTCCTGCTTACGTGAAGCAGACAGTGGGAGATAAGCTGGATACGAGATCCATATTATGTTACTTCGTTGGGTATCCAAAGAATTCCATTGGATACTACTTCTACTATCCCAACGAAACAAAAGTGTTTGTTTCTAGAAATGCCACCTTTATGGAAAGGGAATTTCTACTTGATAGAAAAGGCAAGATAGTAGAGCTCGAAGAGGTTCGAGAACCAACTGAAGTACCAAGTGAATCTCCTGCGCCTCCAGAGCCTGTACCAGAAATGGTCGCACCTAGGAGATCCGAAAGGGTTCCTAGGGCTCTTGAAAGATATGGTTTCCTTCTTGAAGATGATCAGAGTGATCAAGTTGTTGGATGTGATCCAAGAACTTTCAAGGAGGCAATTTCCGATGCTGATTCTAATTTGTGGCTTGAAGCAATGCAGTCTGAGTTTGACTCAATGCATGCAAACCATGTTTGGACTCTTGTTGATCCTCCCGAAGGAATTGTTCCTATTGGGTGTAAATGGATATACAAGAGAAAACTTGGGCCTGACGGTAAGGTATTGACCTACAAGGCACGACTGGTCGCAAAAGGTTACACTCAAAGGCAAGGTGTTGACTATGATGAGACCGTTTCACCAGTCGCAATGTTCAAGTCGATTAGAATCTTACTGGCCATAGCCGCATGGTACGACTATGAGATATGGCAAATGGATGTGAAAACTACGTTCCTTAATGGAAACATTAAGGAAGAGATCTATATGACGTAGCCTGAGGGTTTCACATCTGTAGGAAGTGATCATAAGGTATGCAAACTTCAGAGATCGATCTACGGTCTCAAACAAGCATCGAGGAGTTGGAACCTAAGATTCGATGAAACAATTAAGGAATTTGGTTTCATCAAGAATCCGGAGGAGCCATGTGTATATAAGAAGGTAGTTAAAAGCGCTGTGACATTCCTCGTACTTTATGTTGATGACATTCTACTCATTAGGAATGATGTAGGAATGCTGCAGTCAACTAAAGCATGGTTGTCTAGTAGATTCTCGATGAAGGACATGGATTAAGCAACCTATATTCTTGGAATACAGATCTATCGGGATAGATCGAAACGGATGCTCGGACTCACCCAAGCCACCTACATCGATACCATACTTAAGCGGTTCTCTATGGAAGAGTCCAAGAGAGGACACCTACCTATGTGCCACGGGGTCACTCTATCTAAGTCTATGTATTCGAAGACTGATGAGGAGATAGAGAGCATGGCACGTGTGCCATATGCCTCGGCGATAGGTAGTATTATGTATGGCATGATCTCAACTAGACCGGATGTCGCATATGCTCTAAGTGTCACGAGCCGCTACCAGGACAACCCCGGCCAATTACATTGGAAGCCTGTGAAGGAATTTCTTAAGTACTTGCGAAGGACTAAGAATATGTTCATGGTCTATGGGGGTGGTGAACTGAAATTGGAAGGCTACACTGATTCTAGCTTCCAATGTGACGTGGATGATTCGAAGTCTACCTCTGGATTTGTATTCATGCTCAATGGTGGTGCTGTCTCTTGGAAGAGTTCCAAGCAAGACACCATCGCGGATTCAACCACTGAGGCTGAGTACATTGCAGCATCAGCTGCAGCTAAGGAGGCGGTTTGGATAAGGAATTTCGTCCAAGAGTTGGGCATCATTCCTGATGGAGTTGGTCCAGTCCCGGTGTACTGCGACAACACGGGTGCCGTTGCACAAGCAAAGGAGCCTAGGTCTCACCAAAGATCCAAACATATACTGAGCAAAATATCACATAATCCGGGATATTGTGGCTAGAGGTGACATAGCAGTTGAGAGAGTCGCCTCTGCGGACAACGTTGCTGATCCACTTACGAAGCCCTTGCCAGGACCGTTGTTTGAAAAACATCGCGAAACAATGGGACTGCGCTTGATGAGTAGTTGGCTATAGAGCAAGTGGGAGATTGTTAGAGTAGATGCCCAACTAGCCAACTTGTGGCGTGTGGGTTTTATAGACTCTTGTATATGACAATATTTATTTATAAAATACGCATTTATTTATGGCATTCTTTATTTTCATTATGTTATATAATGTTAACAATTGCGTTGGATAAAGACCTAGAATGCACCATAGTGTATGTTAGATGTGATAGTGGATATGATGGCTATCATGAAACACATCTAATAGTTACTGTGCATTCTGAATTCGTTCCTTGTCGATTGGACCGTCAAAATGAGGATAAGGCCGCCCGAGCTTGAGACTAGCATCTACGATGCGAAGTACCATGTTTCATTGGTAGGGAACATTGTGACGTTCTGAGCGTGCAGATGGATAGTGACCTGGTGATCTATCGAACTACCCTCGTTCGGACTTTCCAAGTGGTTACCATTTGTCGAGTGGATAAGTCCGAGGTCATGGTTATACTGATTAGTCCTCACTACTCGAAACGTCATTGAGGCTCTACATGATAGGCGTCTCACTTTGACCGGTTTGCCGACTCACTTGGGGTCATTAGGCGGCGGGATTGGGTGAGGTCCCGATGCATGTAGGAGTCGATGCTTCGTTGTCGAGGATTCACCGATCGCTTACATGCATGGATATCCTATGCTATCTGAGGAGATAATAGTGTATAAATCTCTGGCCAGAGTACTAGAAGTGTTTTAGGTAAATGGGTTTACCTAGTAACACTCACGATGTCACTATTCGATCTCCAAGATGTATGCATAGCTGTCGGTTCTCTAGCGACTCTCGATTTACCAATGGTCGTTGATCTGATCGGGATATATGTGTTGAAAGGACCGTACTGTATGCTAACCATGACCAATTGGTTCTTGCAGGCACTATCAGTGATACCTAGGGGATCATGGGGCGATGTTGCTAGGCGCTTTACCATGATCCGATGGGCAAGTCCGAAATTGTGATTTCGGAGCCGCAATGGTTGTGGGCCCATGGCTAGCTGTATCCCTGAACCATTGAGGGTCACACAAGTACTGGATTCATGATTCTCGCACGGAAACTGAGCTCAATGTGTTGAGCATAGGAAGAGGATTTTAGGGAATGCGATTTCCTAAAGGTCAACAGGGGTGAAATTGCGATTTCCCACTGTTGAGGGGCAAAACTGTCATTTTGGACTAGGTAATCTGAAAATTTGTTTTTCACATCATAATATTCTGTTTTGGAAACTGAGTCGATCGATCCGATCTGATCGTCGATCGGAGTTATGATAAAACCACAGTGAATTAAACAAACCGAATGTTCATATGGACCTGGGTTTGACCCAAGTCCATTGGGCCGGTTCAAGCCCATGAATTACTTATAATTGTATGAGTTACTCTAGGGCTAATAACTTCACTTAATTAACCCTAGCCTCCAAAACTCCAATCCGGCCGCCCCCTCTCCACAACCTCACGCACGCCGTCGGCCGCCGCCTTGCGCCGCCGTGTGCCGCCGCCGTCCGTCGCCCGCTTCGTGATCGCACTTGTTTCGATCACCACGACGAGGTGATTCCGTCCGTGGAAAAATCCGTCAGGTCTTCTAGTGCAGATTGACGGAGGAATATTGAATCCGGTCATGGACCTGATTGTAGAATCTACCGCCGCCTACCGAGAAGAGCCATATTTTCCCTGTGATTTTTGGTTGGAGCCAGGCGCCTAGACGCCAGCAAGGTAACAAATCTATGAACACCCTATGTATGTTTGTAGATTGATTTTTGAATGTATTGAACGTTTCTCGGGGCAAATTTTGATTTCCGCTGCGCCCCCGGGAAACGGGATCCGGATCCGCCATTGTACGCCAACACCATATTGATCATATCACATGTTGGCAACAAAATCTTACCTGTCGCTGCCAAGGTATCTGCTGGAGTTTCTTCAGCTGTCATTATATAAGCTCTACTAGTGATAAGTGGTCGCTTCTGGGAACAATCTCTAGACATGTGGCCTAGCTTGCCACAGGTATAACACACCTTCTGGACAAAAAGACACTGGCCTGTATGGTTTTTCTTACAAGTTGGACATGGAGGCCTAATCCCTGAATTAGGGACAGCAGAGATAGGCTGAACAACTATTGGTCCTTTTTCTTGAGACTCCTGCTGGTTATTATTCGGTTTCTTATTTTGTCTACGGTCATTCTGTTGGAAAGCTTGTCTTTTCAACTGTCTCTCTTCTTCGATTGCTTTCCAGTCTTGTTCTGCCCATAGGGCCTTATTCACAGCTGATCTATAATCTACGGGTTCTGCCAATCTAACATCATGCCTAATTATCGGCTTCAACCCATCAACGAAATGTTGTAGCTTAATATCTGCATTTGTCCCAATCAAAGGAATGAAATAACCTCTCTCAAATTTGTGGATATAATCCCGCATAGACATCTCTCCCTGCTTAAGGGTTAAAAACTCACTCCGCAACTGTTGTCTTACATCCACCGTGAAGTATTGTTCATAGAATACTCTCTTAAACTTTTCCCAGGTAAGAATTTCCAAGTCCACTGTTAACTTGGCGCCTTCCTACCAAATCATTGCATCTCCCCTCAGCATGTAAATAGCACACCGAGGCCTTTCCAAATCTATCAGATGCAACTACTCGAAGATCACCTCCATGGATTTAATCCGGCTATCTGCTATAAGAGGATCAGTAGTGCCAGAAAATTCCTGAGGTCTCTGTCTTCTAAACCACTCCTGCGGATTCTCACGACTAACTATTCTTCCTGAGGTTTGACCATTCCCATTAGTGGTTTGGTCAACTAAACGCTCTAACAACTGAGCCATGGTATTGAGAACGGGGTTCAGTCCATCAGATTCGCTGTCTCCTTCTATAAAACTCCTTCTTCCTCTACCTCGTCCTGACATATCTGTAAAGGTAGCCCCAATCCACCACAATTATATGAGAGATTACTTTATGCTAGAACATGAATTAAAACTCACAAATTTAGAAGCGGCTGGAAAGATCTGCTCAGACTGGAAGTGTGTTTATCTCAAGGACCATGCTCTGATACCAACTGTAACGACCGGACTTTTCTGAATGGAATTTAGAAGTTTTTGGGTTCGAATTGAAAGACCCAAAGATTCCGATCTTAACAAACATAAAAGTCGTTACTAAAATTCTGGACTAAATTACGAATAAACACAACTCATGACTGCTGAAATGCGAAATGAACGAAACAATGACGTGAGCGGAAGTAGAACCAAAATCTGTTAAACACTTTTCATGACAAATGAAGAAAATCAGATGTAAGAGTGTAGAAAGACACGGAACTAAAACACCAGCTGAACGTAATAACATACGCAGAAGTGATACAACATGTGATAGTAATACGAATGAACTTGCATATATCTTTACACCAGAAATTCATACAGATTTCTACAAAAAATAAGGAACTAGAAATCTGTTAACATACAAAACTATAACTAAGGTTCTGTACATCAAAATCTGAAAGGAACAACGGAAGATGTCCACGATAAACACATCATCCGATCAGCTACTCCCCATCCAGCTTCCTACTGCTCATTACCTGCACTCAATGAAAACTAGTGAGCCAAAGGCTCAGCAGGTAAAATATGAAGGAACAAAATCATGCAATAGAAGCTGATACTGTAACTGGAATCTGAAATCTGAATACATAACTGAAGTCTAAATACGCTTCATAATGAACAAGCGCAATAACATATCTGAGAAATCTGATAGAAACTGAAAGCATAAACATATATGAGTTCCGAAAACATTTTCTTTAAACATTCACTAGAGCTGTGATTAAAATCACACTTGCGCTCTTCTTTTATTTTATGAATTTATGACAACACTTAAACATTTGGTCCAATTCGTTTGATCAAACTCCTGATATCAGTCTCTTAGCACTATGGCTCATGGTGAAGGGGCGTACAGACCCGTCGATCTATAAACCTGATCTTCCTCTGGTTGAAAGGGAACATGGTTCGTCAGCCGCGCACTCATCCTTCCTCTGGGGACCCTCTTCTTTGTCATAACTTAAAACATTTCTAAAACATGATTCTGCTATTTATTTATTTCTGAAATCTGTTTTCTTTCTCTTAGTATGATTTACTGGTTTTTGTTTGTTAAAAGATGTTCTGAAACTGTATAAGGATTCCTGAAATGTTGCGAAGATGAAAACTGAATAAAAATACTACTTGAATCTGTCAATTGAATCGAATAATTCTTTCGAAGGAAGAGGAAATTGATAAGGAATCTGATTCTGGAAGTCTGGTATAAATCAAAGAAATCTGAATAGAAGAACAGTAGAAATATGAATTAAACACAAGCGTCTCAATAAGAAGAAACTCTTCAGATGTCACTGGTCAACTCAGAAGTCTAACACAATTTTAAATGAAGTAGTTCAGATGTCATACAACTGGAACGATCAATTCAAGGAAAAGAAATTGAATTAATACGTTCAGATGTCAATGGTCAACGATAGAAATCTGACCACCTTCAGAAGTCATATAACAATAGGGATCTGAACTTAACTTAAAATCTGTGCTTTCTGTATCAATTGAAGAAGTATTGAAGACACGGAGGATGAAATCTGAATTAGACGTAAGAGTCTCAACGAAGAAGAAACAAATCAAATTTCTGCTGGTCAAACAGATGTCAACGCAACTTAAACTAAGGAATAAAGGATGAAATCTGATTTAAAACGTGAGTGTCTCATCGAAGAGGAAACACTTCAGATGTCATTGGTCTACAACAGACGTCAACGCTAGGGAAAATGACCAATTTCAGATGTCATATAAAACGGAGAAGTCTGAACTTACATAAAACATAAATAGAACTCTACTTTTAGAAATCTGTTCATCATAGAATTTCAACGATGGCATAAGAACCAGATTTCAGACTTAACCGTGTGGATAAACAAGAACTACGACGGTTACCTTCGTCTGAAGAATTCAAAATATCTTAAGAAGTTTCTGGGATTCATCGAATAAGCTACTTGTAAGCTACTTCGAAGAGAAATCTTTAGAAAACTCAGGAATCTACTAGACGAACATCATAAAACCATTTTCTAAAACATTTCTGGATCAAAATACAGTAAAACGCAACTTTCATAAAAACAGAGCATGAACTTCTGGTTTTTCTGAAGAACAGCCGTAGCTATCTTCCTTTCCTTAAAATCTCATATAAACATGCAACCGGAATTGAATATATGCTTTCACTGAGTGAGCAAGAAACAAAGTTTACTTGCCTGAATTCTGCAACACAACAACAACGGAAAATCCAGTAAACTTCTTACGCACCGCCTGTTTCCTTTAAAAACTTTGAAAGGATTTTGCTCGGCTTCTTCAGAGAGAGCACCGCTTCAAATTATTTGATTTGAAGATAATGATGCATGAAGCAGCTAATATCCTATATATATATATGATTTTAAAATGCCTAAGTAAGAAACACATTTAATTCAATATGTCGAAGCCTTCTAAAAGCGTGCTCTGTTTTAAAATAAAAATGATGCATAAGGAAATCGAACGATTTTAGTTAAAACAAAGGATTCAATTGGCTTGCAGAAATCGACTAGACATCTACTATTATTGCATTCTAACATCTGGATATCAACCCAAAACATAATGAAGGCTGATAATTGCGTAAACATGAAATCTGAATTCACGCATTTATGAAATCTGAAATTTAGCTTTTAAAAGAAGAAAGCTATGTACATAACTGAAATCTGAATCTCGATTAAATCAAGGGTTAAATAGAATAGCATTGTAATCCCTCAAATCTCATAACTTTCTAATTGCGGCCTATAAAAATGTCTGGGCGTTACAGTTTGCCCGTTGATTGGAGGACAGCCGTCGAATCAGTCACAGCAAGGTTCGGCTGGTGTTCTTCACAGAGACCGTGACCTTTTGTCCAGTCCCAACGATCAGGATTCTAACCACGAGAACAGACTAGGTTCGGAGGATCTTCTAGGCCTCAGTTTTCTGGACCGCAGCAAACTCAGGTGAATGCCTTGACGAGAGAGCAAACTGATGATATGCCTGGAGGAGTTATCACAGGTATTTGCTCTATCTTTGACTTTCCTTCACGAGTTTTGTTTGATACTGGAGCATCACACTCTTTTATATCTGAATTGTTTGTGCATGAGTGTGGGTTGAGCTCTACCCCACTGTGTGATGTTGTATCTGTTTCCACTCCTGCTAGCGTGTGGTTGATGTCTCGTGAAGTGGTTTTAGATTGTGTGATTATATGGACGTGTTGTCCAATTATAGAGCGACTGTAGATTGTTTCCATGGTGTATTGAGGTTTAGACCTCAATTTGGAGAAAAGTGGGATTTCTATGGTACTGATTCGCTATCGAAGATTTCACTAGTGTCAGCCATGGATATGTTTAGTTTGTTGTCGCTAGAGAATTCTGGGTTCATGATTTATGCCCTGGATGTTTCCCAAGAATTGCGGATGGAGTTGAGTGATGTCCCGATTGCTCGAGAGTTCCCAGATGTGTTTCCGGATGAGATTCCTAGATTCCCTCCAAGACGAGAGACTGACTTCAGCATAGAGTTGGTGTCGGGGACAGCCCCGATTTTGAGTGCCCCATACCGACTGGCGCCAACTGAGTTGAAGGAACTTAAGGATCAGTTGCGTGATCTTTTAGAGAAGGGATTTACTAGGCCAAGTATGTCGCCTTGGGGAGCTCGGATTCTCTTTGTGAAGAAGAAGGATGGATCTATGAGGATGTGTGTGGATTTTCAGCAGCTGAATAAAGCAACGGTTAAGAATAAGTATCCGTTGCCGAGAATTGATGATCTATTTGATCAGCTGCAGGGATCGTCGGTATACTCTAAGATTGATCTGGGGTTGGTCAAACCAAACGGCATCACCAGAAACTTGAAATGTTCGTACCTTGTACAAAACACAGTCTTTGCAACATCCTGATCTCACACTATCAGCTGATGATACTGTGAGACCTGGATTTGTAATCAAGATTTAATTGTTGGAATGTATCGGTTTTTAGAGATTTCTGGTGGTTTAGATCTCTGTTTGTAAGTTTGGTTTGCGTTTATGGGTCTGAAATAGCATGTGGAGCAATTCTGGGAGTTTTTCGTGTTTTTGAGATTTTTGTGTGAAAGCTGGTTGATTTGTAAAAAAACCAGTCGTAGCATTTATTTTGGCAACATGAGAGATCTGGTAGCGCTTGAAATACCAGTCGCTGGTTTAGTGTATTTGTATCGAGTTGGATACGGTGTCGTTTGAATAAGTTGGAGCGACGTCGTTTTGGTGTAGTGCTAGTGTGAGATCTGATCGCGTGTGTGAGTACCTGCTGGTTGTTCAGTCGAAGCAGATGTCAACGCGGGTCAACATCACTGTAGCGCGAGAAGGAAACGTCGTCGTTTGGATGTCACAGCTGGTTGTCCAGCTGCGAGAGATTTGTTCGCTACTGTAGCTTGCAGCTGGTGGTGCTTACTGTAGCTTGCAGCTGGTATTGCGCGAGAGCTAGCGACTGGATGACGTCAGTTGTGCGACGCCGTTTTGATTAGTTGCAACGCTGCGTTTTATATGTGCGGCTGGTACCAGCTTTTGGAGAATTCCCGCGATGTTTAAACCAGTCGTCTGGTTGTCCAGCTTTTGGTTGAGAACCAGTTGTAGGTAGTGTTCTATGACGTCGTTTTGTTTAGCGCGGGTTGAGAATTCAGCAGTTGGTTCTTTGCATTTGCTGGTTTGTTGGTACCTGCTGGTTATGTCGGTGGATAATTTAACCAGCTTTTGCGAGATGTATTTAAGGAAGACTTGGTCTTCAATTTCGAGCACCAGATTCCATACTTAGAATATTTTCCACGATTGTGTTCTTTGCTTCGAACCCTAGGTTACTGTTCACAGTAGCTTTTCTCCGGCAATTCCCATCGTTTCCGGCCGTTGTTTGATACGTTCGAGGTAGCGTTGGACTCCTCTTGCGAAGCTCTATTGTCCCATACCACTTTTGGAGGTTGTGGTTGTAGTTGAGGAACGCGAAGTTGCTGCCCGATTGTGCGTTTTGTAGTACAGGTAGAACTTCGTTCCTTTGTGATGAGATCTTGTTCCTAGCATTGGTTTAAGCTTCCAGTAAGTTTTTTTGGTAGTAATTGCGTTGGTTGAGCGTGGCTCCCAGCCGTGAGCTTCTGTAGTTGTCCGTGAGTTGTTGTTGATGATTCCCTATATCTTGCGTATGTTTAACAGGTTGGAATCAGATTTCTCAGGCCTAGTATTGTGGTAATTGCGCTAGGAATTAAGGTACGGATCTTGAGCTTGTAATTCAGCGTGGAACTTAGCTTGGATGAATTGCGAGATGGCTGTGTTGGATTGCCGTGCTTTGTTGTTGTCCTGGTTGAGGAGTGTGTATGCTAATTGTGTTTAATTGCTGCATTGCATATGATTATATGGTGTGTTCCAGCATGTTGCATACACGCATGACATTCCATTTCCGTTGTGGCAGCCATTGCCTTGTTTCGTTGTTGCTTCTTTGTTTTCTTACCAGGATGCGAGGGCGAATGGCGATTCCGCACTCTCATTTCCCCTATGCGCCGAGTGGCTAGCTACCACAGTTCATAGGTTGGGTGTTAATGCATCTGGTAAGGGTGGCTTTAAAAGAAGGTTTGGTGTTTTACAAATCAAAATGATATGAGGGGAATTTTACTAAATTTTGAAGGTGTGTCATGCTTGATTTCACAAGTAGCTTGCCACTAATCCTGTTAGGATCAAGCGCTTACCACTAGGCCAAAAGCTATAGCTGTTAGCCAAGGTGCAACTTTATTTCCTTATAATGTGGGCACACAGAGTGCACCTATTATGTGCGTTAGGGTTGGGCTGTTAGGCCCATGAGTCAGGGGAGGTGCGTATCTAACTGCTGGTGCTGTCTTAATTCCCTTAGAGATCAGTCTTACCCTTCCCCTACCGTCGGCCCTATCCCCAGCAGAGATAGTATTACCCCGTTAAGATCTGGCATCACACTTTTACAGCCCACATGGCCAACCAGATCAAGGGGCGCAACGTCAGCAGCTTGACGTACGAGAACTTCCCAGGAGGTCACCCATCCCAGTACTGTTCTCACCCTTGCACTCTTAACTCAACTGCCTCTGCTGTCTTCATGGATTTGATGAATCACGTCTTTAGTGAGTATATCGATCATTTCGTGATTGTCTTCATAGACGACATCCTGGTGTATTAGATGAGCCAATAAGGAGCACTTGAGATTGGTGTTGCAGAAACTGAGAGACTCACAAATTTGTACAAAGTTTAGTAAGTGTGAATTCCAGTTGGATAAGGTAATCTTTTTGGGTCATGTCATATCTGCACAAGGTATTTCAGTGGATCCTAGTAAGGTCGAAGCATTTCTTAACTGGGAGCGACCTAGGAATGTTTCAGAGATCCATAGTTTCTTAGGTTTGGCTGGCTATTATAGACG
This sequence comes from Dorcoceras hygrometricum, assembly GCA_001598015.1. NCBI lineage: Eukaryota > Viridiplantae > Streptophyta > Magnoliopsida > Lamiales > Gesneriaceae > Dorcoceras > Dorcoceras hygrometricum. The sequence continues at coordinate 64,852 of KV019820.1, read as the reverse complement.
TTTCATTGAGGGTTTTTCTTCCATATAAAAGCCGATGACGCAGTTTACCCAGAAGGCTAGAAGATTTCTATGGACAGACGAGTGTGAGTCGAGTTTCCAATTTCTCAAGGAGAAGTTGACTATTGCTCCTATGTTGGCTTTACCTTCGGGTTTTGGAGGTTTTGTGGTTTGTTCAGATGCTTCTCTGAGTGGTTTGGGTTGTGTACTGATGCAGAACGGGCGTGTGATAGCCTATGCGTCTCGACAGTTAAAACCCCATGAGACGAGATACCCCGTTCATGATCTAGAGTTGGCTGCTATTGTTTTTGCCTTGAAGATTTGGCGTCACTACTTGTATAGGGAGAAATTTGTGGTGTACACAGAGCACAATAATTTTAAGTATATCTTCACTCAATCAGATCTGAACATGAGACAGCATCGTTGGATGGAGTTTCTGAAGGATTTTGACTGTGAGATTCAGTACCAGCCTGGGCGGATGAACTTAGTAGCAGATGCTTTGAGTAGGAAAGCCAGCCTGCTATGCTAACATCTTTAAGTATATCCAAAGTCCATGAGCATTTAGGGACTTCTGGATGGCGATTTCAGCCAAATGATCAGTATTTTGTAGTTTCTTCTCTTCATGTGGAACCACAGATTGTGGCGGACATTAATGCAGCACAGAGAACTGACCCGTATATTAATGAGTTGAAGATAAAAGCCCAGAATGGTCGGTCGAGAGATTTTACTGTTGCTTCTGATGGATGCCTGAGATTTCGCGGTAGATTGGTAGTTCCGAACCTGATCAATTTGAGAGAAACTATCTTGAACGAGGCCCATTGTAGTAGTTATAGTGTGCATCCGGGCGAGAAGAAGATGTATCATGCCTTAAAGTCGCACTACTGGTGGGAAGGCATGAGGAATGACATCTCTAGATTTGTAGCTCGATGTTTGAATTGTCAACAGGTCAAGGCCGAGAGAATGAGACCTGGTGGATTGCTACAGAGTTTAGAAGTACCTCAATAGAATTGGGAGCACGTTGCCATGGATTTTGTGACTCACTTACCTCGTTCTAGTAGGGGATGCGATTTGGGTGGTGATTGACAGGCTTTCGAAGTCAGCCCATTTCCTTCCCTATGATGTGAGATGTTCCATGAAGAAGATGGCGAGACTGTACGTTGACCATGTAGTTAGATTGCATGGAGTGCCGCTTTTGATAGTGTCTGATAGAGATCCAAGATTTACTTCCCGATTTTGGAAGAGCTTGCAAGCAGCGATGGGTTCGAGATTGGCTATGAGTACAGCTTATCACCCACAGACAGATGGCCAATCTGAGAGAACTATACATACCTTGGAGGACATGCTGCGAGCAATTGTGATGGATTTCAGTGTTAGCTGGCAGGATTCTTTAACCCTGATAGAATTTTCGTATAATAATAGCTACCAAGTGACTATTGGGATGGCCCCATTCAAAGCTTTGTACGGTCGTACGTGTAGATCGCCGATTTGTTGGGAAGAAGTTGGTGAGAGACAGTTGTCTACTCCTGAATTTGTGCAGCATATGAAGGATCAGGGTGAGCTGATTCGAAGCAGAATGAAGGCTGCACAAGATCGTCAAGCTAGATATGCTAACAAGAGGCGTAGGGCTTTGGAATTTCAGGTTGGTGATCGAGTGTTTCTAAAGTTTCTCCTTTTAAGAGCGTGATGAGATTCAGGCTTAAGGGTAAGTTAGCTCCTATATTCGTTGGTCCATTCTAGATTGTTGAGAGGATTGGATCCTTGGGTATCGATTGCGACTGCCTTCTGAGTTAGCAGCGATGCATGATGTGTTTCATGTATCAATGTTGAGGAAATATGAGCCAGATCCGTCCCATGTGCTAAGTATCGATGAAGTTGAGCTGGATCAAACCCTATGTTATGTTGAATATCCAGTTCAGATTCTGGATAGGAAGGAGAAGTAGTTGAGAAATAAGATTATTCCCTTTGGTGATGGTTCAATAGACCAAGCATGGTAGAGAAGAAGCTACCTGGGAAATTGAAGAAAATATGAGACAGGAGTGGCCTCATCTGTTCGACCATACGCAGTGTTGATTCAGGTAATTTTCTAATCTGCTGATTTGTGTTGAGTTACCTTGGATATATTAGGATAGTTGAATTGTTATTCAGTCCTGGTGATCCTTTGGTTTTTGTTAGTTGTGATCTGTACTTGTCACCTGATTTCGAGGACGAAATCTCTTAAGGTGGGGAGGATGTGAGGACTGTAATTAACAGATATAATTAATGTTATGTTACGAGAAGATTAGATGAAACAGCCAGATTAATTGTGTAAGATGTTCGAGGAAAAATCAGATCGGAATGAGGATTTAATCGGAGAAGCGTGCCTTGTGAATTATCGAATATCCAGCCTAGGAGAACTGGTCAAAGTTGTTCATTGAAATCAACTTTGTACGCGGGTAGATTTGAGTAGATGAGCCCCGAGCTGGATGGAGAGAGTATGAGTGTGATCTGATTGATGAATTTCGGATTTGACATAGAACAAATCACGCGTGAGATGGTAGCGCTGCGTGGACCGGTTCGGTTTGTGTTTTGGTGTAGATAGGCTCGTGGGTTCCATATTTGAGTGAGCTGGTTGTCCAGATTTTGAGGCAGTGCGACTTTGTTTTTGGTTACCAGTATAGACGCTGTTTGAGTGAAATCGATGCGACGTCATTTCGTGAATACCAGATTTGACGCTGGTTGAGTGTACTATGTGCTGGAGATGAGATCTGGACGTACCAGATGGTTGGGCGCATCTGTTCCACGAGTGTGAGCAGCTGTGTGTACCAGATTTGAGGAAACAGTGTGTTGGTACGTGCGTAAGTTGGTATCAAATTTGATACGAGCTGATAGTTGCACGGGAACTGATGCGGGAGCACGATCTGGTTTGGCATAGGAGAACTGAGTTGGTTGTAGAGTAACCTACGTGCATGACTCTCAGAGCTGGATGCTCCTATTTGGATAGCGCTTATGATCAGATTTGGATGTGCGAGCGATTTGTGGTCCAGATCGGAGGAGTTCAGATAAGGGTCAGCTTTGGCGGGAGCTGGTCTGCGTGATCTATTATCCTGAGCAGGACTCCTGCACGACGGTTTGGCAGTAGACAGATCTGGTAGAGCGTAAAGGAGTCAGATCTGGTGAAGTGCTCAGATCTGAATTGGTCGATGGCACTGTAGCAGATCTCGGGACTTGCTAATTGGTTTGACTTTGACCCCATATACAAATATATTTCCCGACACTTAGTCAATTTGAGACCATATATCCATTATCCCTTCTAGAAGAGAGAAATCGAAATTCTATTTCCCCAAACCCTTACTGTGCATCCGAACACAAATCTTTCAACTGCCGTCGATTTACGCCGCCGTTTAGAGCAAGGTTGGTGGCGCTGAGCTCATCTCCTCTAGATCTTTCGTTTGGTACCATTTGGAGCCTTGGGTCGGCGTGTTGAGGAAGTGCGAAGTAGTTGCAGTGTTCGTATTCTTCGCGATTTCCGGCCAGTAGTTCTTCGGTTCTTTTGAGCGCTGGTTAAGTGAATTCTTCTTGTTCTAAGCTTCGATTTGAGCTGTTGGTCCGACGTTGTGTAGTCGTGACTGGTTCTGGACTTCTCAGCCATAGGCAGTAGGCTGAACGAGCTTAGATACGAGCTTATTTGTTAGATGTCTTGGCAGATTTGAGATTTCAGACAGCTTCTGTTGAGTTTCTTGGTGAGCTAGTAGGGCAGCAGATCTGAGCAGGTTGTTGGAGCTGTGTTCTCGTGTGATCTGCTGAGGTAGTAGCTGTGTATAGGTTTGAGGTACGGATTGAGCTCTTACTAGCAGCTTTAATATCAGCCTGAGAATATTTCTTTCGTGTTTGAGCTGCTGTGTTTATGTGTTGGATGATTCTGAGTGATCTTGCTGGTTAACGATGATGATTCATGTGCCTAATTGTCTATGCATGTGAATTATTTACCTGGCATTCATGCATAGCATATTGAGCCTACGTTCGTTGAGACCTGAAATATCGCTGAGTCACGATTTGCCGACTGAGTCACCGTGCTGAGAATCCAATGTCATCGCTGAGTCGCGATAGCCAGCCGAGTCGCTGTGATTTGGATTCTGATGGATGAATGAGATTGACTGCACAGCTGAGTCGTTGTGCCTTGCTTACCGACGATTCTTGGTAACCCACATGCATTGCACATTTGAAATATTGCATGTCTGATATGATTGATGCTTTTTAGATGCTCTTTATACTGAGGTTTGACCTCGTTTTATTTTCCCATTTTTGGACTACTTTGGTCTGTGTTGGCCTTTGCAGGATCTTCAGGTAATCCAGCTGGACCGAGTGGAGCGTTGGTTGGTAGATCCTCATTTTGAGTCCCAGTTATATATGTTATGTATTGAGATATTGAGCCAGGGATGTCCTGTGCATATACTGTATTCTGGGGATCTATATTTGTTATATTACTTGCATGTTGCTGTTGTTGTTGTTGAGTATGATTGTATTTTAAGAGTTGATTTTCAGTTCAGGCCCAAACGAAAAATTGTAGCCCATATTTTACGTTTCCGTGTAATTGTGATTAATTGAGTAATTAATCTCTGATTTAGCGCACCGGGCCTGACACTTTTCTAAACATTTATTATCTTTTTTTTGTAGATATAAATAACGTCAATGGTGAGATGCAAGAATCACCTTCCTTGGATTTGGAAGAACTTTTTGATGGTGGGGATGAAGATAATAATGATTTTGAAAGAACACTCGTAACGCCTAGAAATTCTTAACTATGTAGAAATGAGTGCATGACAAGGGGAAAAATAATTTTAGATGATTACATGCCATCTTTTATGATTTATTTATGATTTTATGTGCATGGTATGCATGACTTGTTATTCAGCCTGTTTTTGTTACAGACGTGTGGACGAGATTAGGGTCGACCGGAAAAAAAATAATTTGATATTTTTAAGTTATTAGATTTTAAGAATAAATTTGTTTTATTTTAAGCAACAATTTCAGAAAATGATGACTTTTACTAGTATTTTTTAGGGGAACCCGTTTCACCTATACGGGCTATTTTACTGAATTTTAAGGTGTTTTAAAATTTGAGGAGGCTTTAATTTCGAAAATTAGCCATTTTCAATGCCAAGTAAAAGTTTTAATTATCTTTTCAATTAAATGGAGGGGCAAGCATGTCATTTTTCTTCACTTTTATTAATTAAATCAATAGGGGTCATTTGCGTCACATTGTACCCTTTCATAACTCAAAATTTTCACTAAACCTAGCCTCTAAAACACCATCAGTCATCCCCTCCCTTCCCCTCAAGCTCCAAGTCTCGAAAAGTTCATCCCTTGGTGAAGCTTGGTGATCCAAAGCCGGTGGTGCCCCGATCTCGTGTCTACAACGTCGGTAACTCTCAGATCTACCTTCCCTACGAACCAGGCATGTGATATCTTTCATTTTCTTGCCATTTAAACCATACTTATCTGTTTTAATGATATTATGCATGATTTGTATCTGTTCTACTCGGATCTAAGTACCCTTGATCAAATTTCATGCATGTGCCACCCGATTTTCTAACATGTTTTGGTTCCTTCACATGAGGCTTCGGTCTAGTCAATCCCTAGGGGTTGTGGCTTGGTTATAGGGGTTCCTAAGGGGCTCATGGTGGTCCAAGTCGAGGTATGAGTGTGGCTAGGTGGATCGGTAGAGCCAGGTTCACGTGAGAGGCGAGGGTGGTGCATCGCGCAGTCGTGATGGTGCGCTCCCTTCCCTCGATCCGTTCTCCCTCGTGCGTCCATGGTTTGAGCCAAGGCTGGTCAGGTTAGGACCGGCTGGACCTGGGGGTGGTCCAGCCGGTGGGGCTCCAGCCATGGTAGCCGGATGATGGATCTGTTTTGACAGATCCTGATTAAGTTTTGAATTACACAAAACCTGTTATTGTGTTTCTAACAATTCTACTTGAGTGTACAGATTCTAGCTATCGAAGAAGATGATGAACAGTCGAAGAATCTGTCCAGCCGATGGTTCACAATATAAAGATTCAGCAGTTGTTTTGGTGTTCATGGAATCGGCAGCTGGATTAGCAATGGAGACGTCCAAAGTTGAATCAGCTGTTCGTAATCGGGCGGAGGCCAAGATTGAACCAGCTGAAGCATAGTAAACCAGCTGGAACGATAACAACCAGCTGCAAGCGCT
>KV019820.1:16363-36011 GCA_001598015.1 Dorcoceras hygrometricum | reverse complement strand
TGAGTATCATGTCCTTTATCCATTCAGCATTCGCTTTACTTTAGCACGCATACATGTTTACAGTTCAGCACTCGCTCTTACTTAGCATCGCATACACAGTTAGCACACAAGCACTAGCAAGTCTCGAACAGATTTATGTTGTACATAAATCTGTTTGAGTTGTTTTAAAATATAGGATTCAGTTCTGGAATTTTCCGCATGATTTTTAAATCATACCAGATCTGTCTCCAGTGCTCTTCCTCGTGTGATTTTAAATGTTCAAGAACATCGAGCTATTGCAGCTCAAGTGTTATAGCAGCGCAAAATTTTTACTGTTTGTAAAATCAGCGCTGGCTATCTTTTTGATCCTATTTTCGGACCAACTCCGGAGCAGAGAGGACGGGCGGTGGGAATGGCACGCTGTCATGGGGGGGGCGCATGCATGGAGGGGTAGGGTTGGTGAGTGGTTCGGTCTAATTGAACCGATTTGGCTGGTTCAGTTGGACCGGATCGGTTCTTCTAGTCTCAAGTCAAAAATTTTTTAATGCTGGCCCGAGTGATTTATTTATGGACCTGTTATTTTTAGTTGTAAGTCAAATGTCCAATTTTAAAGAAAATATCTATATGTGTTAAATTGTGTCAGCTTTTAATTTTAATTGAGTTGGGTGTTTATTTTAAGTTTTTAGTCAAATTGGGGTCTTTTGATTTTAAATTAAGTCAAAATCGAGTATTAGATTTTAATTTGGTCAAAATCGGTCTTTTGGTCAAATTTGGCTATTTGATTCAAAATCGATTAAGTTGTCATTTTAAAAGTCAAAATTGATTTAAATTAGTTTTAAAGTCAAAATTGATTTTAAATTAGTCAAAATTGATTTTGAATTAGTCAAAATTAGCCTTTGATTTCTAAAGTCAAAATTGAATTAAAGTAGTCAAAATTAGAAGGTGTTAGAGAATTTTAATGGTGAACATTTAAGCCATGGGCTGAGTTAAGGTCGATGTTAAGTCTAGAAGTATTGGACCAGGCTCCTGAACCAGTCCTTGACCGAAGTAGAAAATGTAGAAGCCCGTGAATGTATATTTAATCATATATGTAGTATGCTATGTACATAAACGTTTTAAAGGAAATGATTAAATATACATTAACGGGCTAAGCCTTTTAAATTGCATGATTTGAAGAAATGCACGCATCATGAGATTTTATGAAACGACCAGGCATGTTTCTTTTAAGATAAAACCCGAGGGATTGAAGTGATGTGACAAAGTTTAATGATGGGAGCTAGCCGGGTAGCCGGGCCCGGGGATCCCCTGTTTTAATGTATGATTATGAGCCTATGGATCCATGTGCTCACGACATGGTGAAGTGGCAAGCATAGAGGTGTGACCTACAGGGATCCCGAGGTAAGGTCGGGTGAACCACACCGCCACGTACGTTGGTTATTCCGACTAATCTGTCACACGCCCGCTCGCATTCACTGATACGACTCATACGTTTTTCATTTTTATGCTATTTCATGCCTTATGTATGTATGTGATATGTTATGATATGAAATGCATGAAGCAATGTTTTAAGATCATGCACGCATTCATGTTTTAACATTATTTTTACAAGTATGTGCTTGCATGCGACTTTATTAGTATGTACTTTGTTATGATACAAGATAGAGCATGCTGAGCCTCTAGGATCACTAGGTTTAAATGGTTCAGGTGATGACCCTGCTGATGAGTACATCTCGACTGGCTGTGAGGACCTCTGATCACCTGCTGCAGTAGTACCCGTGACCGTCTTTATGTTTCAGTTCTGTTATGATGCATTTTTAGTATGATTGGTTTTAAACATGTTTATTCTCAGTACTTTTACTCAGTTGGTTTTGAGCCTCATGGATGTTTTAACGTTTTTAAATTTTTCTTTATTTATGTTTAAAGTATTGTTGAGAAAATGATTTAGAAATGTTTTAAAAGGGAACGAGCCATACTTTCAGTTTATATTTCCGCATAAGTTTTAAAAAAAAATTCTAGAGTCTGGTTCGTTTCAGTTGGTATCAGAGCAAGGTTCTGGTGGGGTACTAACCTGCTGCGTGGAGCTCGGAAGTCGCACTATTAGTCTGTGAGTTTTACTGTTTTATTATTTATCTTATGTTTGCATGCTGCATGTTTTAGTTCTGCATGAGTTTTGGCCTTAGAGTTTTAAAATAGACGCTTAGTCATGAACTTAGATTTGCGTGATAAGGTTCTGGTGTACCAGAATGCCTCCTCGTCGCGATAGGACCCAGCAGGATGATGCTACACCTCCTCCTCATCCCCCACCACCTCAGTTGACGCCATATGAGTGAGCTAGTGTGGATATGCTAGTCGGATTACTAGGCTGTTGGAGCGTCAATCAGAGCGACCCGGGAAGTCGCATGAGGAGGATGTTGCTGAGAGGTTCCGCAAGCAGAGACCTAAGGAGTTTGTTGGGACCACCGATCCACTTGTTGCTGAGGATTGGATCCAATCTATGGAGACCATCTATGATTATATGGGTCTCTAGGACGTCGACAAGGTCCGTTATGCTATATTTATGCTGAAGGGAGATGCCGCTATGTGGTGGAAGGGCGCAGTGGTTGGTCTATTCTTGGAGAGTCTGTCATGGGAGGAATTCAAGAAGGTCTTCTTCGAAAAGTATTTTACTGTGGATGCCCGGAGCCAGCTTATTCGGGAGTTCATGAGTCTCCGCCAGGTAGACAAGTCTGTTGCTGAGTATGTTAGACAGTTTGAGTGAGGGTGTATTTTGTGCCATCGATTGCTACGGTGCAGAGCGAGAAGCTGCGATAGTTTACTGATGGACTGCGACCCGACATCCGCCACGATGTCAATATTGCGGACGTGGATACTTATATGGCAGCGGTGAACAGGTCATACCGGTCTGAGAGAGGCCGGAAGAACATGAGGATGACTTCCAGAGGAAGCGTCAGATGCAGCAGGCCGTCAGGGGCTAGTCTTCGCAGCCACCGGCGAAGAGACAATTTCAGGGGCCTTCTAAGGGCCCAAATCCTCAGGGACAGCAGCAGCAGAGGCCGCAGGGCCAGCAGAGGCCACATCAGCAGGGGACCAGCTCCCCTAGACCTGGAGGGTTCCCAGTCTGCAAGGAGTGCAATAAGCAGCATTCAGGACCTTGCATGGCTGGATCTGGCAGGTGCTTTCACTGCAAGGAGCCAGGGCATATTTCTAGGGATTACCCTAAGAGGAGACAGACCACAGGTCATGTTTTTGTGATGCAAGCAGAGGCTGCGGATCCGGACACGACGTTACTCACAGGTATTCCGTTTAGATTTCTATCGTTTCCGTGTTTCGTCATGTTGTTATCTTGGTGTTTTAGAATTGCATGCTAGATAGAGCACTACTAAGAAATTTGTTGCCTTAGTTACTCAGTACTATAAGTGAGAACTGGTAGATCTTCTAGGACTTACTTTGAGAACTCTGGCGGATAGGACTAGCGAACTTAGAAATGTTTTAGTTATCTAAACTGCTTTTGGGATTTAGTATGACCGTAAATGCGTACCTGTGTGACGTTTCTATTTCAGGCAAGATTCATGTGCTTCGGGTCACTACACTCGCTTTGTTAGAGTCAGGGGTGACCCACTCATTTATTTCGAGTGCGTTCACACAGAGGATGGGTATTGTTCCAGAGAGCATGGTATAGCTCTCGCCGTAACGGTTCCGTCAGGAGAGGAGATAACAACCAGCGTCGTGCAGGGTTTGACGATGACGTTTCAGGATCACGCAGTCAGAGCGGATTTGGTCATTTTGCCGATGTCAGGATTCGACCTCATCCTAGGCATGGATTGGCTGACAGAGTATGGAGCAGTGATTGACTTTCAACGGAGGACAGGGTCTATCAGACCGCCAGGGCAGGAGGCCTTCTTATTTGAGGCAGTTAGGAGGCCGCGGAAGCCCAGATTTATATCTTTTCTTCAGGCCAGGAAGCTACTTGAGCACGGATGTCAGGCATTCTTGGCCAGCGTTACCGCTTCTGGAGGTTCAGCAGGCCCTTCACTATCAGATGTGGAGGTAGTCAGGGATTTTGTAGATGTCTTCCCTGTTGATGTAGCGGGAGTTCCACCGGAGCGAGAGGTGGAGTTTTCTATTGAGTTGATGCCAGGGACAGTGCCTATCTCTAAGGCACCTTATCGATTAGCTCCTACCGAGATGAAGGAGCTCAAGGAGCAGATTCAGGGGTTGCTCAATAAGGGGTTCATTCGCCCTATCTTTTCTCCATGGGGTGCGCCAGTGTTGTTTGTGAAGAAGAAGGATGGCAGCATGAGATTGTATATTGACTACCGGGAGCTGAACAGAGTTTCAGTGAAGAATAAGTACCCACTCCCGAGGATTGAGGATTTATTTGATCAGTTGCCGGGAGCTTCGGTGTTCTCGAAGATTGATTTGAGATCTGGCTATCATCAACTAAGAGTTAGAGAGGAGGACGTGTCCAAGACTGCTTTTCGGACACGCTATGGCTACTACGAGTTCTTGGTGATGTCGTTTGGCCTGACGAATGTCCCAGCGATTTTCATGGATCTGATGAACAGGGTATTCAGGCAGTACTTAGACCAGTTCATCATAGTTTTCATAGACAGTATTCTGGTCTATTCAAGGAGCTTGGAGGAGCATAGGCATCACTTGCAGACGGCTTTGCAGAGTTTGAGAGAGCATAGGTTGTATGCCAAGTTCAGCAAGTGCAAGTTTTGGCTGGAGCAAGTGGCATTCTTGGGTCGTATTGTATCGTGAGATGGGATTTCAATTGACCCATCGAAGGTGGAGGCAATGCAGAACTGGGGGATTCCAAGGAATGCAGCGGAGATTCGCAGTTTCTTGGGCTTGGCAGGTTATTATCGCAAATTTATCAAGGGCTTCTCCTCTATTTCAGTGCCCTTGACAGCCCTGACCAAGAAGAATGCGAAGTATGTGTGGAGTCCCGAGTGTCAGAGGAGCTTTGATCAGCTGAAGAAGGCCCTTACTTCAGCACCAGTATTAGCTATGCCAGTGGACCACGAGGAGTTTGTGGTTTATACAGATGCTTCTCTGAGAGGTTTGGGAGTTCTGATGTAGGGTGGTAAGGTTATTGCTTATGTGTCGAGGCAGCTGAAGAGTTATGAGCAGAACTATCCGACGCATGATTTGGAGCTTGCAGCTGTAGTGTTTGCGTTGAAGATTTGGAGGCACTATTTATACGTTGAGAAGTGTCAGATATTCACCGACCACAAGAGCCTCAAGTACTTCTTCACCCAGAAGGAGCTGAACATGAGAAAGCGCAGATGGTTAGAGTTGGTGAAGAACTATGATTGTGACATTAGCTACCATCCGGGTAAAGCTAATGTAGTGGCAGACGCTTTGAGCCGGAAGACTGCAGTAGTGGCGTGTTTGTCAGTTGAGAGGCCACTAAAGGCCGAGATTCAGAGATTCGGTCTGGAGTTCTATTCAGGAGGCTGTGCGCTGAGTTTATTGCGCTCACTATTCAGCTGACTCTTTGAGATCGGATTAGAGAGGGGCAGGCCTTCGATGAGCAGTTACAGCAGTGGAGACAGCGTGATGAGGACAGAGGGCGAGGTCTGTACACAGTTGAGGATGGGATAGTCCATTTCAGAGGCCGTATGTGGGTGCCGAGTACTGGACAGCTGAGAGCCAAGATCTTATCTGAGGCTCATGCATCAACGTATTCCATCCATCCAGGTAGCAAAAAGATGTACAGAGATTTGCAGACATTGTACTGGTGGCCAGGGATGAAGAAGGACATTGGGAGATTCGTGTCTGAGTGCTTGACCTGTCAGTAGGTCAAAGCGGAGCATCAGCGACCGGCAGGGTTGTTGCAACCACTCCCTATTTCTGAGTGGAAGTGGGAGCATATTACGATGGATTTCGTGGTTGGATTGCCCAGAGGGTACACGACTATATGGGTGTTTGTGGATAGACTCACCAAGTCAGCGCATTTCTTACCGGTGAAGACTACTTTCACCCTGACGCAGTACACAGAGCTCTACATCAGAGAGATTGTCAGACTGCATGGCATACCAGTCTATATAGTGTCGGACAGAGACACCAGATTTACGTCTGTGTTCTGGAGGAGCTTACATGCCGCTTTGGGGACTAGATTGTCATTCAGTACAGCTTTCCATCCGCAGACAGACGGACAGTCAGAGAGGGTCATCCAGATTCTGGAGGATTTTTTGGGAGCCTGTTTCATTGATTTCTAGGGTACGTGGGACTCAAGATAGCCGCTGGTAGAGTTCACGTACAACAACAACTTTCAGGCATCGATTGGGATGGCTCCGTATGAAGCGCTGTACGGGAGGAGATGCAGATCTCCTGTGCACTGGGACGAGGTTGGAGAGAGAGTGATGACTGGATCGGAGTTAGTACAGCAGACAGCGGATATTGTGACGAGGATTTGGGACAGCCCAGAGTCTTCAGAAGAGTTATGCCGACCAGAGACGATGAGATCTGGAGCTAACTTTTGGTGATCACGTGTTTGTGAGTATATCGCCCATGAAGGGCGTGATGCGCTTTGGCCGGAGAGGCAAGCTCAGCCCGAGATTTATTGGGCCATTTTGAGATCTTGGAGAGGGTGGGTACTCTGGCATACCGAGTAGCGCTACCACCCAGCTTATCAGCAGTTCATAATGTCTTCCATATCTCGATGTGCGGAAGTATGTTCCGAATCCGTCTCATGTGTTGGATTTTGAGCCGCTCCAGTTGGCTTCGAATTTATCTTTTGAGGAGTGACCAGTGCAGATTCTAGCTATGGAGGAGCGCAGGCTGAGAGCGCGGAGTATTTCGATGTTCAAGGTTCGATGGAAGAATCACTCGGAGGATGAAGCTACCTGGGAAACAGAGGCCGATATGCGGACGCGCTACCCGGAGTTATTTGGTACGTACTCAATTTCGGGGATGAAATTCCTATAAGGGGGGAGTGTTGTAACGCCTAGAAATTACTAACTACGTATAAATGAGTGTATGAATAGGGGGAAAATAATTTTAGATGATTACATTCCATCTTTTATAATTTATTTATGATTTTATGTGCATGGTATGCATGACCTGTTTTTCAGCCTGTTTGAGTTACGGACGCGTGGACGATATTAGGGTCGACCGGAAAGAAAATAATTTGAGATTTTTAAGTTATTATATTTTAAGAATAAATTTGTTTAATTTTAAGCAACAATTTCAGAAAATGAGGACTTTTACTAGTATTTTTCAGGGGAACCCGTTTTTCGCATATACGGGCTGTTTTATTGAATTTTATGTTGGCGACAATGGCGTATCCGGATCCCGTTTCCCGGGGGCGCAGCGGAAATCAAAAATTGCCCTGAGAAACATTCAATACATTCAAATACAATTCTATAAACATTCATATGGTGTTCATAGAATCGTTACCTTGCTGGCGTCTAGGCGCCTGGCTCCAACCAGAATTCGCAAGGAAATCTGGATCATGAATTGTAGGTGGCGGTAGATCCTCCTTGTGAGACCTGAATCTGTTAAGTAAGATTAATGGTGGAAATTAATCGATTGATTGTTGGAATTAATCGGGTGTTTAGAGATTTCTGTGGTTTAGAATCTCTATTTCGATGTGGAGTTGTAGTTTTTGGGTTGATTTCCCTCCTTAGAGAAATTCTGGTGATTTTCGTATTTTTGGATTTGGGTGCCTGCTGGTGACAGCTTTGATGACGTCATGCTTTGTGTTGGCATCGAAGTCGCTGACGTAAGCTTTGCTGCTGGTAGCTTAGCGCGCATTTTTCTTTGTTTTGGTAGCTGGCGACAGCAGCGCTTACGTGGATTTCAGCAGGAGAGCGCTATAGGATTTCGAAACGGTGTCGTTTTGAGGAACCAGTCGATGGTTTATGTTACCTGCTGATAACAGATATGTCGACGTAAGCATTACTGTTGAGCGTTGCGTGGATGACGTAGACTTTACTATCGTCAGTCGATGAGTGTTATCGCGTTATTTGTATGCCTGCTGGTTGTCAACGCGGGTCAACCTTCCTGTAGCGCGAAGAGGATGCGACGTCGTTTAAGTTAGTTGCAACGCCGCGTATTGATGTTGCTGCTGGTAGCAGCATGGGGGGGTAGTGTTTTATGTTGTTTTGGTCTTGCGAGTGTATGTCCAGCTGCTGGCAGTAGGAACAGGCAACGCCGCGTATTGATGTTGCTGCTGGTAGCAGCATGGGGGGTAGTGTTTTATGTTGTTTTGGTCTTGCGAGTGTATGTCCAGCTGCTGGCAGTAGGAACAGTGGATTTTAGGCGACGTCGTTTGGTTTAGTTGCTGCGACGCCGTTTTGGCTTAGCGTTAGAATCCCTTTTGTTATCGTTGCTGCTGGCAGTCGAGGGTCGTTAATTGTGGGAAATACGTCGACTGTTGCTCCTGCTGATTTTGTTGGTGGATTGTTTTTAAGATTTCAGCAGCTGCGGGATTTGTATATAAGGAAGACTTGGTCTTTGAATTGAGATATCGAATCCCATACTTAGAATATTTTCCAGCCTTTCGTTCTCTGTTTCTTCGAACCCTAGAGCACTGTTCAGCCGTGAGCTTTTCCGGTGGATTCCCGTCGTTTCCGGTGGTTGTTTTGCTCGTGCGAAGTAGCTTTGGACTCCTCTCGAGAAGCTCGACCACTCTACACCAGTTTTAGAAGTTGTATTTGGCTAGTCGAGGAACGCGAAGTTGCTGCCGTTCGAGTGTTGTGTCGACCAGGGAGAACTACGTTCTGGCTTTCGGTGAGACCTTGTTCCTAGCCATAGTTTTAAGCTTCTCGTTTAACTGTTGTGGTATATTGGGCAGCTGGTTGAGTGTGACTCCCGGCCGTGAGCTTGTTTAGCATCCCGTTAGATTTATGTTGTGTATGCCGTGTGTTTATCAGGCTTTTACCAGAGTCTTCGGGATTTCTTGTGGTAACCAGCGTGCGCTAATTATAGCTCAGAAGAATTAAGGTACGGATTTGAGCTTGATGTATCTTGGAATTGGCATGAGATATTATGCGTGGCTGCTGGGATATTACGGTGAACCTATCTGTGTATTGTTTGCTGAGCATTGGTGTTTATGCTAGCTGTTTGTATGTGAGTTGCATACACGCATTTGTTCACGCATATTTCAGATCCCTTGCGTATCGTATTTTGCAGCCTTGTATCTTGTATTGCTGTTGTTGATTCTTACCAGGATGCGAGGGCGAGCGGCGATACCGCACTCTCATCTCCCTGCTGGGATCGTTAGCCACCATGAGCCGAGTGGTTAACTACCACAGTTCATGGGCGAGGCAACAGCAGGGTGAGTTGTTTGATGCATCTGGTATTTTGGGTGTAGTGTCATGGCGAGTGGCTCATTACCACACTATGAACACACCCCGTGGCCACTATTCGTTGTTGATGATTCCTGGAGCTAGGTTTGAGTTCCTTAGCTCCCTTGAGGTTCGAGCTTTCCGTTGTTATCCGGTGTCTCATGCATAGCATCTGCATTTTATCTTATGCATTTCCTTAGCTGTTTCTTTTGCTCTTCGTACTGGGGTTTGACCCCATGTCCCTCTAGGGCTTGGTTTGTTTCCCTGTTTGTGTTGTTTTCAGGAAACCCAGGTTTTACAGCTGGTCGTGGTTTTAACCCAGCTGGTGGTGCCCCGGGAGGTGGTTAGCGTGTCCCAGTTGCATATAGCTTATTTACATATATGTATCAGTTAGCCAGGGGGATGCCCTGTGCTTTGTAGTTGTATCCAGTGTGTGGAGTATGATACATGTATTGCTGCTATACTTGGTTGTTGTGTTGATGCGTTGGTTTCATAACTGGGATATATTTTGAGTATCGCATTATTTTAAATTATATGTTTTAAACCGTCGGGCCCAAAAGCGAAAATTTTACCCACTTTCGATAAGCTTTTGCATGTGTTTGGGTTTTTATTCTGTTTAGAGCACGAGGCCTGACATTTTTGGTATCAGATCTTAAGCTGGGATAAGCTCAATTTCTTTGATCACACTTGAGTCTAGGCACAGTGTTGTGTGTTGCATGTGCTTTACTTATGTGATTACGTGCCTGCATATTTGTGTTATATGCTTTCTATGCTGTATCTGTTCTATCTGCTTGATCCTGTTGAGTGTATTTTAGATGCCGCCTAGACGTCGTGGTAGAGGTAGGGGGCAGTTTCAGGAATCAGGAGGTCAGAACGAGGATAATTATAGTGCTCCTAGTCATACTCGTGAGAGTAGCAAAGAGGGGGAAGCTGAGGCTCCGCCGGCTCCGGTGGAGAGAATGGATGTTGTTATAGCTCGGTTTCAGAGGATGAGCCCTCCTATCTTTAATGGCGACGAGTTGAGTGAGGATGCTTATTCATGGCTCCATAACGTCATTCATCTTTTTGATCGGGCTCAGTATGACGATGAACTCCGGTTGAGGTTAGTGACCTTGTTGCTGAGGAAGGCCGCAGAGCGTTGGTGGCGAGGTGTGTCTAGTACCTTAGCAGATACTGGAGTTGGTATCACTTGGGACACTTTCTGTGAGACCTTCAGGCAGGAGTATATCCCCGATTCGTATGTGGCTGCCCGTGAGCGGGAGTTTGAGTTTTTGGAGCAGGGCTCGATGACTGTGCGCGAGTATGCTCGCAAGTTTTCTGCATTGTTGGCTTATGTTCCGCATGTTGCTGGCCGGGAGAGGGCCAAGAGTACCAGATTCGTGGAGGGCTTGAATGAAGAATTTTACCAGAGTGTTTTGACGAGCAAGCCCAAGCCGTATGCTGAGGCCGTTGCCCGTGAGCGGGAGTTTGAGTTTTTGGAGCAGGGCTCGATGACTGTGCGCGAGTATGCTCGCAAGTTTTCTGCATTGTTGGCTTATGTTCCGCATGTTGCTGGCCGGGAGAGGGCCAAGAGTACCAGATTCGTGGAGGGCTTGAATGAAGAATTTTACCAGAGTGTTTTGACGAGCAAGCCCAAGCCGTATGCTGAGGCCGTTGATACTGCTATCCACATTGAGGAAGGCATGAGGAGCCGTCGTACGCGCAGAGCGCAGGTAGCGCAGGCAGTTCAGGGTGGTTGACCTGTTGGTCAGGGAGCTCAGTCGTCTCAGAGTTCTCAGTCCGCTCATTTTCCTCAGCAGCAGCAGCAGATGGCTCAGCAGTCTGGCCGTGGTAGGTTCCGACCTCGCGGTCAGCAATTCAAGAAAAAGTCTGGTTCAGGGTCTTCCGGTTCAGGCAGTTCGAGTAGCAGTGGATCTCGGACTGAGTTTTGTGGCTTTTGCGGTGGGAAGCATTCTTCCACGCAGTGTGTAGGTGTGCAGGGCTCCTGCAACCTTTGTGGTCAGTACGGGCATTTTGCGAGAGTGTGTTCGTCAGCTGGATCACAGCAGACCGCAGCCCAGCCTCAGGGTCGTGGGGGTCAGTCTAGGGGTCGTTCTCAGCAGTTTCAGTAGTTTCAGCAGCCCCGCGTGGGTGAGACTCCTTTTAGGCCATTTCAGCAGCCTGGCCCTTCGCGTTTTGGGCAATCGTCTCAGCCTTTCTTCCCAGGACCCCAGCATGCTCAGGTTAACGCCATGACGAGGGAGCAGGCGGAGGAGACACTGAGCCGGGTGATTGGAGGTACATGTCTTGTCTTTGACTTTCCTGCTTGTGTGTTGTTTGACACCGGTGCATCGCATTCGTTTATTTCTGATTCGTTTGTTGCTGAGCATGGTCTGTGTACCGTCCCTTTGCACGATGCTGTTTTTGTTTCAACCCCCGGTGGTATGAGCATGTCCTCCCAGGAGGTTTTGTTGAATGGTGCGTTGCGGTTTGGTGAGCATGTCTTGTTAGCGAATTTGATCCGTTTGATGCTTTGGGATTTCGATTGCATAGTTGGGATGGATGTGCTATCCAACTATAGGGCCTCCGTGGATTGCTTCCATGGGATTGTGCGCTTTAGGCCTTTGTCTGGCGAGAAGTGGGACTTCTACGGCCAGGATTCTCGATCGAAGATTCCGTTGGTTTCCGTGATGGAGATGTTTAGCTTGTTGTCTTTGGGAAATGCTGGCTTCTCTTTGGATGCGTCTTCTTCTTCCAGTGTTCAGCTTAGTGACGTTCCCGTGGTGCGACACTTTCCCGACGTGTTTCCGGAGGAGATTCCTGGTTTTCCTCCGAGGCGGTAGATAGACTTCAGTATAGAGTTTGTGCCTGGCACAGCTCCGATTTCTCGTGCCCCGTATCGTCTGGCGCCTGCGGAGTTGAGAGAACTCAAGGAGCAGTTAGACGATTTGCTGGAGAAAGGTTTCATTCTCCCTAGTATGTCACCGTGGGGAGCGCCCATCTTATTTGTGAAGAAGAAGGATGGCTCAATGCGTATGTGCATTGATTTTCGCCAGTTGAATAAAGCCACTGTTAAGAACAAGTACCCGTTGCCGAGAATCGATGATCTGTTTGATTGTTCCAGGGTTCTGCGGTGTATTCTAAGATTGATCTTCGCTCCGGGTACCATCAGCTCAGAGTGAGGGAACAAGATGTCGCGAAGACTGCGTTTCGTACGAGGTACAGACATTTTGAGTTTTTGGTGATGCCGTTTGGGTTGAAAAACGTGCCTGCAGTCTTTATGGATCTGATGAACTAGGTTTTTAGAGAGTTCATAGATCAGTTTGTGATTGTTTTTATTGACGACATCTTGGTTTACTCGAAGACTCCGAGGGAGCACAAAGAGCACTTGGAAATGGTTCTTCAGAGGTTGAGAGAGCAGCAGTTGTATGCGAAGTTTTCCAAGTGCGAGTTTTGGTTAGATCGCGTGGTATTTCTGGGTCATGTCATTTCAGCAGATGGCATTTCTGTGGATCCCAGTAAATTAGATGCTGTTTTGAACTGGGAGCGACCGAGAAATGTGTCTGATATTCGCAGTTTCTTAGGTCTGGCTGGCTACTATCGTCGTTTCATTGAGGGATTTTCTAGTATAGCGAAGCCGATGACCCAATTGACCCAGAAAGATAGGCGGTTTGTTTGGACTGAGCAGTGTGAGAATGCGTTTCAACTGCTCAAGGAAAAGTTGACTATTGCGCCTGTGTTGGCTCTGCCGTCCGGTTCAGGTGGTTTTGTTGTTTGCTCTGACGCTTCGCTCAATGGATTGGGTTGTGTGTTGATGCAAAATAGTTGAGTCATTGCGTATGCCTCGCGGCAGTTGAAACCGCACGAGACTCGTTACCCAGTTCATGATTTGGAGTTAGCAGCGGTGGTATTTGTGTTAAAGATCTGGCGTCACTACCTGTATGGCGAGCAGTTTGTGGTGTACTCCGACCACAAGAGTTTGCAGTACTTGTTTTCGCAGCCTGACTTGAACATGCGTCAGCGTAGGTGGATGGAGTTGCTCAAAGATTTTTATTGTGAGATTAAATACCATCCTGGGAAGTCGAACGTAGTGGCCGATGCGTTGAGCAGGAAGGCGAGTGAGATGCTAGCTTCGTTGTACATCTCCAAGGACCAGGAGCATCTTAACACTACGGGTTGGAGATTCTACCCTGCTGAGGATTGCGTTATGGTCTCATCGTTCCAAGTGGAACCGCAGATTGTTTCCAGCATTCGAGCAGCTCAGAGGACCGATCCGTCTATCCATGAGTTGAAGTTGAAAGTCAGGGCTAGCGAACTTGAGGACTATTCTGTTTCATCCGATGGTTGTTTAAGGTTCCGTGGCAGGTTGGTTGTGCCCAATTTATTGATTTGAAGGAGGAGATCCTTCGTGAAGCGCACTGTAGCAGACATAGTGTTCATCCTGGTGCACGGAAGATGTACCATGCTTTGAAGCCGCACTTTTGGTGGGCTGGCCTGAAGAGTGACGTTGCTGGTTTCGTTGCTCGTTGTTTGAATTGCCAGATGGTAAAGGCCGAGAGGATGAGACCCGGTGGTCTGTTGCAGAGTTTAGAGGTGCCCCAATGGAATTGGGAGCACATTGCTATGGATTTCGTGACGCATCTGCCTCATTCTAGCCGAGGATGCGATGCTATTTGGGTAGTTTTAGACCGTTTGTCGAAGTCTGCACACTTCATTCCCTATGGGATGACCTTCTCGTTGAAGAAGATGTCGAAGCTGTACGTTGATTTTTTTGTTAGATTGCACGGTGTGCCTGTTTCAATCGTGTCCGACCGAGATCCGAGGTTTACTTCCAGGTTTTGGAAGAGTTTGCAAACAGCTTTGGGAACTAGATTGGCTATGAGTACCGCGTATCACCCCCAGACAGATGGCCAATCTGAGTGAACTATCCAGACGCTGGAGGATATGTTGCGTGTTGTGGTGTCAGATTTCGGAGGTAGCTGGCAAGATGCGTTGTCTTTGGTCGAGTTTTCATATAATAACAACTACCAAGTGACGATTGGTATGGCGCCTTTTGAGGCTTTGTATGGCAGGAAGTGCAGATCGCCAGTTTGTTGGGGAGAAGTGGGGGAGAAGCAGTTATCTGCCCCTGACTTTGTGCAGCAAATGAAAGATCATGTGGATCTTATTAGACAACGGATGAAAGCTGCACAGGATCGCCAAGCCAGTTATGCGAATAAGAGGCGTCGACCTCTTGAGTTTCAGGTTGGTGATCGTGTATTTCTCAAGGTTTCTCCGTTTCGTAGTGTGATGCGCTTTGGACGCAAGGGAAAGTTAGCCCCTCGTTACGTTGGTCCGTATGAGATTGTCGAAAGGATTGGCCCTTTAGCGTATCGGTTGTTGTTGCCGTTAGAATTGTCCTCTCTTCACGATGTGTTTCATGTGTCGATGTTGAGGAAATACGAGCCAGATCCGTCTCATGTGCTTGGAACTGACGAGGTAGAGCTAGATCAGTCGTTGAGTTATCAAGAATATCCTTTGCAAATCCTTGGCAGAAAAGAGAAACAGTTGAGATACAAGACCATTCCGCTAGTAATGGTGCAATGGAGCAAACATGGAAGGGAAGAAGCTACTTGGGAACTGGAAGAGAAGTGCAGCGCGAGTGGCCGCATCTGTTTGGGTAGCTGTTGAGCTATGTTTTCCAGTAGTTTGTAGCTTTCGTTTGTATTTCTTCCCTAGTTACTCTTGGCCTTGTGTTAGGCGAGCTTTGTGTTGGCTTTCAGTTGCTGTTTTGGTTTCTGTTATTGTATTACTGATTTAGAATTGTTGTTGTTTCATTTCGAGGACGAAATCCTTTTTAGTGGGGGAGAAATGTGAGACCTGAATCTGTTAAGTAAGATTAATGGTGGAAATTAATCGATTGATTGTTGGAATTAATCGGGTGCTTAGAGATTTCTGTGGTTTAGAATCTCTGTTTCGATGTGGAGTTGTAGTTTTTGGGTCGATTTCCCTCCTTAGAGCAATTTGGTGATTTTCGTATTTTTGGATTTGGGTGCCTGCTGGTGACAACTTTGATGACGTCATGCTTTGTGTTGGCATCGAAGTCGCTGACGTAAGCTTTGCTGCTGGTAGCTTAGCGCGCATTGTTCTTTGTTTTGGTAGCTGGCGACAGCAGCGCTTACGTGGATTTCAGCAGGAGAGCGCTATAGGATTTCGAAACGGTGTCGTTTTGAGGAACCAGTCGATGGTTTATGTTACCTGCTGATAACAGATATGTCGACGTAAGCATTACTGTTGAGCGTTGCGTGGATGACGTAGACTTTAGTGTCGTCAGTCGATGAGTGTTATCGCGTTATTTGTATGCCTGCTGGTTGTCAACGCGGGTCAACCTTCCTATAGCGCGAAGAGGATGCGACGTCGTTTAAGTTAGTTGCAACGCCGCGTATTGATGTTGCTGCTGGTAGCAGCATGGGGGGGTAGTGTTTTATGTTGTTTTGGTCTTGCGAGTGTATGTCCAGCTGCTGGCAGTAGGAACAGTGGATTTTAGGCGACGTCGTTTGGTTTAGTTGCTGCGACGCCGTTTTGGCTTAGCGTTAGAAGCCCTTTTGTTATTGTTGCTGCTGGCAGTCGAGGGTCGTTAATTGTGGAAAATACGTCGACTGTTGCTCCTGCTGATTTTGTCGGTGGATTGTTTTTAAGATTTCAGCAGCTGCGGGATTTGTATATAAGGAAGACTTGGTCTTTGAATTGAGATATCGAATCCCATACTTAGAATATTTTCCAGCCTTTCGTTCTCTGTTTCTTCGAACCCTAGAGCACTGTTCAGCCGTGAGCTTTTCCGGTGGATTCCCGTCATTTCCGGTGGTTGTTTTGCTCGTGCGAAGTAGCTTTGGACTCCTCTCGAGAAGCTCTACCACTCTACACCAGTTTTAGAAGTTGTATTTGGCTAGACGAGGAACGCGAAGTTGCTGCCGTTTGAGTTTTGTGTCTACCGGGTAGAACTACGTTCTGGTTTTCGGTGAGACCTTGTTCCTAGCCATAGTTTTAAGCTTCTCGTTTAACTGTTGAGGTATATTGGGCAGCTGGTTGAGTGTGACTCCCGGCCGTGAGCTTGTTTAGCATCCCGTTAGATTTATGTTGTGTATGTCGTGTGTTTATCAGGCTTTTACCAGAGTCTTCGGGATTTCTTGTGGTAACCAGCGTGTGCTAATTATAGCTCAGAAGAATTAAGGTACGGATTTGAGCTTGATGTAGCTTGGAATTGGCATGAGATATTATGCGTGGCTGCTGGGATATTACGGTGAACCTATCTGTGTATTGTTTGCTGAGCATTGGTGTTTATGCTAGCTGTTTGTATGTGAGTTGCATACACGCATTTGTTCACGCATATTTCAGATCCCTTGCGTATCGTATTTTGCAGCCTTGTATCTTGTATTGCTGTTGTTGATTCTTACCAGGATGCGAGGGCGAGCGGTGATACCGCACTCTCATCTCCCTGCTGGGATCGTTAGCCACCATGAGCCGAGTGGTTAACTACCACAGTTCATGGGCGAGGCAACAGCGGGGTGAGTTGTTTGATGCATCTGGTATTTTGGGTGTAGTGTCATGGCGAGTGGCTCATTACCACACTATGAACACACCCCGTGGCCACTATTCGTTGTTGATGATTCCTGGAGCTAGGTTTGAGTTCCTTAGCTCCCTTGAGGGTCGAGCTTTCCGTTGTTATCCGGTGTCTCATGCATAGCATCTGCATTTTATCTTATGCATTTCCTTAGCTGTTTCTTTTGCTCTACGTACTGGGGTTTGACCCCATGTCCCTCTGGGGCTTGGTTTGTTTCCCTGTTTGTGTTGTTTTCAAGAAACCTAGGTTTTACAGCTGGTCGTGGTTTTAACCCAGCTGGTGGTGCCCCGGGAGGTGGTTAGCGTGTCCCAGTTGCATATAGCTTATTTACATATATGTATCAGTTAGCCAGGGGGATGCCATGTGCTTTGTTGTTGTATCCAGTGTGTGGAGTATGATACATGTATTGCTGCTATACTTGGTTGTTGTGTTGATGCGTTGGTTTCATAACTGGGATATATTTTGAGTATCGCATTATTTAAAATTATATGTTTTAAACCGTCGGGCCCAAAAGCGAAAATTTTACCCACTTTCGATAAGCTTCCGCATGTGTTTGGGTTTTTACTTTGTTTAGAGCACGAGGCCTGACATTTTTGGTATCAGAGCTTAAGCTGGGATAAGCTCAATTTCTTTGATCATACTTGAGTCTAGGCACAGTGTTGTGTGTTGCATGTGCTTTACTTATGTGATTAATTACGGACGGCGGCGGCGCGGCGGAGGCGCGGCGGTGGGCGGCGGCCGTGCGTGAGGTTTGAGAGGAGGGGCGGCCGAACTCTTGGTCTAGGGTTAGGTTATGAGTTAGTGATTAAAGCCCTAGTCAAACATTAGAATATAACAAGTATACATGGGCTTGAACCGGCCCATTGGACTTGGGTCAGGCCCAAGTCCATATGAACATTCGGTTCATTTAAATCACTGGTTTCATCATAACTCCGATCGACGATCAGATCGGACCCATCGACTCAGTTTCCAAAACTGAATATTATGATGTGAAAAATAATTTTTCAGATTACCTAGTCCAAAATGACAGTTTTGCCCCTCAACTTTGGGAAATCGCAATTTGACCCCTGTTGACTTTTAGGAAGTCGCACTCCCTAAAATCCTCTTCCTATGCTCAACACATTGAGCTCAGTTTCCGTGCGGGAATCCTGAATCCAGTACTTGTGTGACCCTCAATGGTTCAGGGATACAGCTAGCCGTGGGCCCACAACCATTGTGGCTCCGAAATCACAATTTCGGACTTGCCCATCGGATCATGGTAAAGCGCCTAGCAACATCGCCCCATGATCCCCTAGGTATCACTGATAGTGCCTGCAAGAACCAGTCGGTCGTGGTTAGCATACAGTACGGTCCTTTCAACACATATATCCCGATCAGATCTAACTATGCATACATCTTGGAGATCGAATAGTGACATCGCGAGTGTAACTAGGTAAACCCATTTACCTAAAACACATCCAGTACTCTGGCCAGAGATTTATACACTATTATCCCCTCAGATAGCATAGGATATCCACGCATGAGAGCGAGCGGTGAATCCTCGACAACGAAGCATCGACTCCTACATGCATCGGGACCTCACCCAATCCCGCCGCCTAATGATCCCAAATGAGTCGGCAAATGGGTCAAAGTGAGGCGCCTATCATGTAGAGCCTCAATGGCGTTTCGAGTAGTGAGGACTAATCAGTACAACCAAGACCTCGGACTTATCCACTCGACAAATGGTAACCACTTGGAAAGTCCGAACGAGGGTAGTTCGATAGATCACCAGGTCACTATCCATCTGCATGCTCAGAACATCACAATGTTCCCTACCAATGAAACATGGTACTTCACATCGCAGATGCTAGTCTCAGACTTGGGCGGCCTTATCCTCATTTTGACGGCCCAATCGACTAGGAACGTATTCAGAATGCACAGTGACTATTAGATGTGTTTCATGATAGCCATCATATCCACTATCACATCTAACATACACTATGGTGCATTCTAGGTCTTTATCCAACACAATTGTAAACATTATATAACATAATGAAAATAAAGAATGCCATAAATAAATGCGTATTTCATAAATAAAGATTGTCATATACAAGAGTCTATAAAACCCTCACGCCAAAAGTTGGCTAGTTGGGCATCTACTCTAACAATCTCCCACTTGCCCTATAGCCAACTTCTCATCAAACGCAGTCCCATTGTTTCGCGATGTTTTTCAAACAACGATCCTGGCAAGGGCTTCGTAAGTGGATCAGCAATGTTGTCCACAGAGGCGACTCTCTCAACTTCTATGTCACCTCTAGCCACAATATCCCGGATTATGTGGTATTTCCTCAGTATATGTTTGGATCTTTGGTGAGACCTAGGCTCCTTTGCTTGCGCAATGGCACCCTTGTTGTCGCAGTACACCGGGACTGGACCAACTCCATCAGGAATGATGCCCAACTCTTGGACGAAATTCCTTATCCAAACCGCCTCCTTAGCAGCAGCTGATGTTGCGATGTACTCAGCCTCAGTGGTTGAATCCGCGATGGTGTCTTGCTTGGAACTCTTCCAAGAGACAGCACCACCATTGAGCATGAATACAAATCCAGAGGTAGACTTCGAATCATCCACGTCACATTGGAAGATAGAATCAGTGTAGCCTTCCAATTTCAGTTCACCACCCCCATAGACCATGAACATATTCTTAGTCCTTCGCAAGTACTTAAGAATATCCTTCACCAGCCTTGCAACGCAATTGGCCGGGGTTGGCCTAGTAGCGGCTCCCGGAACCCCCAGGACATGCGGCCACCCG